>ML776561.1:1345851-1374359 GCA_009831015.1 Picea engelmannii | reverse complement strand
CAAGACTCAATATATAAAACAAATCCTAAGGCCAACTAACAATCAAAGAGAACACCAAAATAAACAAAAAGGCCAATATGCACACAAATAGGATATAGTGGTTGAAAAGGGCCTCCCTCACTAAAGTAGGTATTCCTCACCCAAGAGGGGTCTGAGACTCCCTTCAAAGGATCATAGGTATCATAATCAGTTATAAGGGCCCTCATGGGATTAATAATGTTGTTGGTCATATCCCCTTGGAGAGGTAATCCTACATAAAGGTTGTGTGTTGTCTGACACTTATCTGACCCAGGGTACCTGTAGAATAATGCCTGCAAGTAACCTATGTGGCTACCTATATCAAGAAACTAAAGCCACCACGATATAACCAATACGCAGGAGAACATTCATAAGTCAGGTCCACCATATGGGCAGGGTAACAAAGCCCAAAATCTTGAAAGTACAACCTCTCACAGTGGTAAAGGCACTAACAATACCCCCAGATACGAATAGATCCCTAGAAATATCTCTGACACTAAGAAGGTATTAGAGGGATATCTCTTCAACCAACTTTGCACAACCTTTTTATTAACTCTAGTGTGAGTGGAGCCTCATGATGTCACCAATTATACAATGGATCTCACCCATGGATGATTTTAAGGATGGAAATTTATATTAAAATGTAGAAACCTTGGTGAATATTACTAATCCTTCATATGTCAACTATAAATGTTTGGCGATATTTTTTTTTAAATATTCAATTTTCTAAGTATTTTATATAGTTTTTATGAAATTTTGGCGATTTTTAAGGTAAAATAATTTTATCCTATAGAATTTGGGTGAATCATTTTTAAAATAGCGAATCTCGTTTTTGGAAAAACCATGGAAAATTATCCCATGAGCAAAATTTAGGCCCTAAAATCATCCTCTGATTCTCACCACTCCCTTAGTCAAACACATATGTTGAGTTTAATAGCCTTGGAGAATTTTACTCACAAAATCCTATTCCAAGGCTCTATATCTTAAGCTAGTTTGTGCACCCTGAAAAATAAAATTATTTCTAATCAATTTTAAATTTATCAGTGTTACTTCTAGTGTATTTTTTTACTCTAAATATGTGGTCGTGAAAATGATGACGTTATGACTTAACAAGTAAAAGAAATGAATATGAATATAATGCAAAGTCCTAACTTCAATTCTCAACCAATGATAAGATTTTCAAAATGCAATTTTCAATTAAAATCTACGATTTCAAATAAGATGCAATATTTCCATACATGTATCAAGGTCAATCATAAGAACCCAAAAGATCAAATGCCATAATGCAAAATGTATATTGTTTGTATTTTCAATATAGAGAAATGAAAATGCAAGGACTGAATAACAACTTGATATATAAACCCTATTGTAAGAAAAAAGAGACAAACCAAGTAGGATATCAAGAAGAAAACACTCAGACCGCCAAAAAATTCAACCAAAGAAAGGTTTCCTATCACTCTGCAGGCACTCAACAATTATGACAAAGACCCAAGAAGACTCGACAACCAGCAAACACAAAACTCAGTAATCAAGAAAAAAAATGATTATGTATGCAATTGTCTAGGCAACAACCACGTATGTACGCGCCCTATAGAATGAAAACTCGCATATGTACACTTGTGTCAAGGTAAAAACCACGTATGTGTCTTAAAACACTGGAAGGTTAAGGATAAGGCCCATAAACTCATACTCAAAATGAAAAGAGGTTGTCAAGCAATTAGATGACAAGGAAACTCAAGCTAACAAAGAGCAATCTAAGGAGAAAAACACTCCAAACCCCAAAAAGAAGATTATATCCCTAGTATGATCGACAATTTTGTTATGAGGATAATCACTCTATGGCATGGGGTAAACCACAATAGACAAAAATGACTGCAGAAATCAACTCTAATCTCAAGTATGCTATATAAACATACATGCTAACAAGACAAGATAAAGATCCTACCTCGTTTGGATGTTCGATGAAATCCACCATTGAGCACTTGACTCAAAACTATATACCTTCAACTTGTCCTCAACGACCAAGATATGCAAGCAGATGATGATAATATATAAAATTAGCACATATAATAGCATAATCGATCAATATTCAAAACAAATATGCCCATGAAATAAAAAATATTTGCAAGACATTAATTGGATGAGAAAAGAGTATTTCTATTAAAATGTGATGAACAAAAGCGTATGAGTGAAAAAAGTATGTGTCGACACATCTCGAAACCGAGAAACTAAGTCCCTTCAAGTTGGGCCTCCACCACTTCAATCGTCCATCAAAGGCAAGGTCATATAAGAGAGACAATGAGGTTCTCCATCAAAGAGGGAAGAGCTTGGGGGATGAAAAATGTGTTCAAAATTTAAATGACAAAGGGATGCAGACTCAATATGAAGTGAATAATTTCTCCAGAGTAACTTTTCTCTCAAAAGTTGATTTATTCTCCTTCTCCACAGCTTGGATATGGTCCATTTATAGCCTTCAAATGGAACTGAAGGGCCAAGTCGGGACATTTCTAGTATATGGAAGGTCAAGGATCATGGATCTCGTGACGTGACATGTAAATTAGACACCATTTTTTAATTTGGGGCACAAACCCGATGTATGCGGGTTGTAATGGTGTAACCCACACATACACATGTTGTATAGCTGTTAGGATGCATATATGTGGAAAAATATTATTTTTATCTCTTGGAACTACAAAAAGGGTCTTCAAGTATGCATAGAGAAATGGAAAAGGCCTTCTGAGCAATTTTCATGGAGTGAGGAAAATATTTCTATAAAACCTAGGAGTGCAGTCAGATAACGCAGGTCTTTGAAGAAGTTTCCAAACTATATGGTGATTATGAGAAGCATTATTGATGTTGAGCCTTCTAATTTTTAGGAAGTAGTAGATCAGTAGGTATGTGTTGGCACAGGGGCAGACCCAAGGTTCAATGCTACAACAACGCACCAAGAAAACCTTAACTATCGGCCCTTTCGGCAACACCTGTGAAGCATATGAAGTCTCACCCGAGGTAGAGGCAGGGGTGGTTGCAGGACTCAGGTGTTTGCAACCTTAGCTGGGACACAGAGCGTTGATTGTAATACTTAACAGAGCACTTAGCACTGATATTTCATCAATATTTAACCACTATCTATTGTGCAGAAGAAACATAGCATCGCATCATTCACTCAAATATGATGTATCCAAGAACTTAGCATAACAAGATATATTAGATATAACAGATTTAAGCACTAAGAAAGTTAACATAGTTCAGATATAACATACATATACATCATTAGCACAAAGAATAAACAAATCTATCCATCTATATCAAATTACTTAGAACATAAAGGCATAAACACATCAACACATCGCACAAAGCAGAGAAACACAACATATACATAGTTCAACCCCACCCTGGGGCTACGTCCACCAAATCTTATTATTTATTATCTTTGTCGAGCTTCTTACGGGCACATAGCATCAAAATACTACTCCACAAAAGACAGGATATCTGAGCACACCCCACCAGATCCTCCTTCTTCAAGCTAAGGTACAACACCAATCCTTCTTACAATTACTCGAACGTAACTCTGCAAGTCTCAAACAAAATGCATAGAGCTCTTACAATCCTTACTTAGAACTTAGCTCAATATCACACATATATGTATCTTCCCTTCTTCCTTACATTGCCTAGACATCTATTTATACATTACACAATAGGCCTAAACATGGGTAAACCCATGGGACGACATCCCATACCTGTTACATAATCCCAAATCCTGAAAAGGACCCAAAAAGGGGTCGAGATCCCACAATCTCTACTTCATATTGCGCTCCATATTCAACAGGTTTTTGAAGTCCCAAAATAGGTCAAACTTGACCAAGGATCTCCCAAAACTTAGTCAAGGGACAACATGCCCCCAACACTCACCCGTGACTCATCTTGAGTCACTCTGATCAGGATAGTTTTGTTTCGAAAGCCTCGAGCTTGGCTTGAGTTGCTTTGACTTGTTTTTGTTACATGGCCTCATGTTCAATGAACTCTTGGATGACTGCATCATTGACAGGTCCTTCTAGGCGTTGTTTAGCTACAGTGACAACCTGTTCCAGTTCTTCTCCTCGGCCTTCAACCTATGTGAAAAATTGGTAGGCCTTATCTTGTACAGGTTGGAGCCTCTGAGTTACTTTCATAAATCTACTCTAGACAGTGTGGATCTACTGTTGGGTAGTTCATTGCTCTTGGGAGTGCTTCATTCTTTCCACAGCTGACAGGGGCTTCAACTGCGCCTGTATATTTTCGTCTTGATACTTCACCTCTTGGACCTGTGACTCTAGTGCCTTCAGTTCTGGATTCTCAGTGAGTTGCTCATAGGTATGGGCACTGCGATCGGTGAGTTGATTTCATTCCATAGCAAGGGATTTTATTCGTTCAACTATGCTTCGAGCAATTTCTTCTCTTTGATCCCTTATATCCTGTGGAGTCTCGGGCATTGCGCGGAGCTCTAAGTCTACTATGTGTTGTTGTAACTGTTGGATAGCTTCTGCAAGCTGCTCCACTTGCTGTGTGACTTGATCCTATACCTTTATTTCTATGACTTTCACCGAGATACGTGCTCTTTTGACCGCTTCTTTCACTTCGAGTTGCTCTACGAGCAACTGTTCTTTTCCTTGCTTCATTTGTGCTTTTTCTTCATTGAACTTCTCTTGGAAAGAAATATTTTCATGTTTTGCAGTTCGATGCTTCTCTACAAGTACTCCTTGCACTTGTGTCAAAGCCTGGGTGTCTTGTTCTTTTTTCTCTTGTGCTCGACGAAGGCGAGCTTCGACTGTATCAACTAGTCACTGGAGTTGGGCTGGCTCATCTCCCAACTATGGTTATCCCGATGGAAGGGGCACAATGGATAATGCACGACTCAACTGAAGGGCCTACTATACCCCTCGAAGTTCGACTCCAATCCTATCATACATTTCTTCCTGCTTGATCACTTTTTTTTCTACTATTTCCAGTGAAGCATCGTTCAGGGCTACTATGATGAAGTCAAAATCATCAAAGGTGAGGACAGTCTGCATCTTGTTCATGGTGTCTTTTGAATTCTTTCGGAAAGAAGGTTTCGGGGGGGAAACCTTCCTCTTCTTCAGTGGGCCCACCTCTTCTCTGGGTGGTTTTACTTCGCTAGGCCTCTGTTCATCTTCTTCTTCATCACCACCCCCTCGGTCAGGTGACATGGAAGCAGTCTTCCCTGAGGTGCTGCTTAGGTATTGAACCTCTTCAATCCACTTCATTTTTCTAGGTCTGGGTGTGTTTTGTTCTTTATGCACGATCTCCAATCTGTCAGGGTGGGACATCTTTGTAGGGTTGGTGGGGATAAGGAGGTCAACGGACCATTCCTTAGTGATTTACTCAAGGTCTTCTTCCATAATCTTATAATATTTCTAAAGCTACTCTTTATGTTCATCTTCTCGTGCTATAATGTAGGTGAAGTGTCGATCTGAGCTAAACTTCATTAGGGGTTGGAACCTATGTAAGGTGTTCGGAGTCATGAGAGGCTCAGCTTCGATGGCTCTCTTTAGCTGGAGGTAGTATGTATGAAACACAACATTTGACTTCCACTGTTTGTTCATATCAGTTGATACCACAGGGTAGCGAACTTCGCAGCAAGTGGTTTGAATGGCTCTATGTCTAGGAAGGTCGCTCCTTCTGGAATCTATGAAGAAACAAATGAAATGAGGACCAAGAGCCAGCTGAAATGAAATTCATAACCCTGATCCTATGCTTCTCGAAAATCTAGTTCCAACTGGTTAACTAGGTACTTCGCCCAGTTCATCTGTAGGACTTTCGCGCACTTCCCTGTGAGGTCAATGACAAAGCTAGTGACCTGCATAGGTCGGTTATTTCTTACTGAATTCCCAACTATTAGTTGGCATATGAGGCACACTGTGCCACTTTGTATGGAAGCTACCTTGTAGCCTCTTGTTCCCTTCTCGACATCGCCATAGGTGTTGTTGATATTTTGTGCTAGTGCACAATTTGCAGCTTTTCCTAGACAAAAGTCCTGTGGGTCAGGTCCTTACATACTCAGGCCTGTGATCCTGTGGATTAGTGTTGGGTCAACTATAATGCAGAGGTCTAGCCATAAGTAGCCACCATGGTAACACAACAGTAGTATCTTGACACAATTGTTGACTTCCTGGTGTCTTCCAAAGTGTGGGATCTTCATGACATTTAGCAGGGTGGACTACGTAAGGTTCATTGTCCATGACTGGGGGATGATATTTGAATTTTTCCCTTTAGTTCTAGTTAGGTACTTGTATGGGGTGAGCATACCATAGAAATTGTGATCTCTGAGTTTGAAGTCACTGAACTTCAACACTGCAATCTTATCCTGGTCTGTTCGAACTGCGCGTATCCCCTTCGGGAGGTATGCAGTAACTATGGTGTAATCAAAATTGCGTGGTACACTATCACGATTCACCGCACTAGCCAGAGGAGTAATGTAATCAGTCAATATGGTTGGAATTATTTTTTCATTTGCGAGGTCGTATTTATGCTTGGTTCTCTTTTCTGCTGATGGTCGGGATGGTCCGGATCCGCAAGCAGTCGACGGAGAAGCTTGCACCATTCTCATCGATGAAGCTTGTACACCTGCAGATATCGATATGACTCTTTCAGCCATGAGGTCGATCATAACTTCTTCAAAAACTTTCTCTGCAGTGCTGAACTCATTCAACATACACACTTGGGGTTGGAAATATCAGGTTCCAAGAGTAACTTAGACACTGCAATGAGATAGAGGGAAATAGTGAAATAATCATTGTGTAAAATCAACAATTCTGTGAGCTCAAATTCACGGTTAGAAAAAGTTTTCTCGGTGCATGGTGCGACAGGATAAATAGATAACTTAGTAATGGATCTCTTTCAATGGGCGAGAAGCCTTCATTAACTCTTTTATGTCCGTTACGGTGCGGTCCAACGGTCTAGTGGCGAACCATAATTTCCTTCTGCCCATTCGGAGGATCGGCCGAACGGTTATATTGTTCCCAACGGTTATATTTCTTTGCCATGGAGAAGTGCCATGTGACGTTGTTGTGATATTCCAACGAAGCTCCAATTTGGAAAAATTTCCTTCTGCGAAGTTCCTGCTAGAACCTTCTGCAACTTGTCGATCTTATCTCTCTTCTTACTTAGCTTCCTAGCCTTCTTCCTAGTGAGCTCCCTCTCAATATTCCCTTTTCCATTCTAATTCTTATCTTCTTTTGGCATAGTTACTTCACGATGTTGAGACTCTTTCCTAAGATTCGAGGGTGATACTTCTTCTTTATTTGGAATAGGTACTTCAATATTCTGTGGGTCTTCTAGTGTTCTTGCAAATTTGACATCCAGGTCTCTGGTGTTAAATAACTTCGATTTGTTCTTCTGTTATTCAATCAAGTGTGTGATCCTTCTAGTCATGAATTCTTTTAACTCTTTCTTCTGCTGCTCTAAAAATTCTTCTTCTCTTTTCCTTCTGGCCGGATCTCTTTCAATCCAAGGTTTTGCGAGAAACATAGTAAGTGGGGCATTGTTCTCAATGAATTTAACAATCTCAAAATCCCCCTATGTAGAAGTTCCATTAGCATTCATAGGTATCCAGGTGAGCTTTCCATGTAGGTTTATCATATTTCCTATAAATAACCCTATTCCTCCCAATGAAGGAGTCATAACAGGCTTCCCTAAAAGTTCCCAAGTTCTTTCTTTCATTATATTCACCTATGTTTCCTCATCTAGAACACAGTCAATGTTGAAGTCTCCTATTCTTGCTTCAAGGCATTCTTTTTCTTTGAAGATCTCTGATAAGATGACATGTCGGTGGTCATTCAGGGTTTCTTTCATATGTGGCAATACTTTCTCTGATTCTTTCTGGGGTTCTATCATTTCTGGATTTGCCTTAGGGTTTTCTTTTCTCATGTTCATTCCTTCAATATTAACAATCATTCCAGGACAATCCAATACTTCATGGTCCATATCTTTGCAACAAAGACAACTAGGTATTCTCCTAGGACATTCCTTAGCAAGATGTCCTGGTTTTATGAAACTATAACAGAGGTTTAATCCTGTCTTTCTTTTAAATGATCCCCAGCCTTTCCTGTACTGCGCACTAGGATCATGGTAGCTAACCTGCAAACATTTATTTCTAGGATCCTGCATCTAGTTGTTAATCCAAACATTCTTTCTATGCATAGGTATAATATATCTTTCATTATTCTTATCGGATATACTCATATCAAACCTTCTTTCATCTACTAGTGCCCTAGTTTTCAAGCTAGGATAGAATCTATCAAACATACCAAGATCCATACTGTTGAAACAAAAATTTCCACTTATCTTACTTCTACAAAGCACAAAGCTTCCAGATCTAGAATTTTTCACTATTCTTACCTTTATCAGAGCACAGAGCTTGCAGATATTACCTATTTTCTTAATATTGGGCTTCTTTCTTTAGCATAGAGCTTTTATAAATCAAGTAAAATACTGTGCACCAGAGAGACAAATCTATGCACAGAACTTCCATAGTTTCAGTTCGGATATTTGCACAAAGCTTCTTCTTCCTCAGTTCCCAGTAATCACAGTTTTAGGTCCCAGCAAAAGAACCATTTGTTGGCATAGGGGCAGACCCAAGGTTCAATGCTACAACAACGCACCAAAAAAACCCTAACTACTGGCCCTTTCGGCAACACCTACGAAGTAGATGAAGCCTCACCTGAGGTAGAGGCAGGGGTGGTTGTAGGACTCAGGTGTCTGCAACCTTAGCTGGGACATAGATCTATGATTGTAATACTTAATAGAGCACTTAGCACTGATAGTTCATCAATATTTAACCATTCTTTACTGCGCAGATGAAACAAAGCATCACATCATTCACTCAGATCTGACGTATCCAAGCACTTAGCATAACAAGATAGATTAGATCTAATAGATTTAAGCACTAAGAAAGTTCACATAGTTCATATCTAACATACATATACATCATTAGCACAAATAATAAACAGATATATCCATCTATATCAAAGCACTTAGCACATAAAGGCATAAACACATCAACACATTGCACAGAGCAGAGAAACACAACATATACGTGGTTCACCCCCACCCTGGGGCTACATCCACAAACTCTTCTTCTTTATTATCTTTGTCAAGCATCTTACAGGCACATAGCATCAAAATCCTACTCCGCAGAAGATAGAAGATCTACGCTGACCCCGCCAGATCCTCCTTCTTCGAGCTAGGGTACAACACCAAGCCTTCTTACAATTACTTGCATGTAACTCTGCAAGTCTCACACAGAATGCACAGAGCTCTTACAATCCTTACTTAGCACTTAGCTCAATATCACACAGATATGTATCTTCCCTTCTTCCTTACATTTCCTAGACATCTATTTATAAATTACAAAATAGGCCTAAACATGGGTAAACCCATGGGCCAACATCCCATACCCGTTACATAATCCCAAATCCCAAAAAGGACCCAAAAAGGGGTCGAGATCCCACGATCTCTTCTTTGTCTTACGCTCCATCTTTGATAGGCTGTCGAAGTCCCAAAATAGGTCAAAATTGACCAAGGATCTCCCAAAACTTGGTGAAGGGCCAACAATATGTTAGGATTCCATGGTTGAGGATTACACCTCTATTACGAGGAATGATGTTTGGGATATAGTGCTCAAACCAGAGGGGAAGTTAGTTGTGAGTTCCAGGTGTCTCTACAAGATCAAGCATGTTGTATATGGTAGCATGAAGAAGTTTAAGGTGAGTTTTGTGGTGAGAGGGTTCTCCCAGAAAGAGGGAGTGGACTACAAGGATATGTTTTCTCCAATCACTAGGTATGATTCTATTCAAGTTGTTATTTCTATTTCTTTAGTTATGAGGTGGAGGATACATCAGATGAATGTGAAAACAACTTTCCTCAAAATGATCATTGAGGAGGAAGTACGCATAGAGAAACCTCAAGGATTTGAGGTACATGAGAGTGATTCCCATGTGTGTAGCATTAAGAAAGCCTTGTATGGAATCAAATAGGAACCCAAGGCATGGTATTCCAGGATTGACAGATACTTGCAGAGTTTGGGATTTATCAAGAGTGAGGCATATCTTAACTTGTACTTCATACTTGTTGGGTCTAATCCACTCATTTTGGTTTTGTACATTGATAATTTGTTTCTCACAAGTGAAGAGGATCTTATTGCAAGGTGAAAATAAAATTTATCCATTTATTTCACTATGAAGGACATTGGCTTGATGCATTATTTCTTGAGGTTAGGGATACATCAAGTATCAAGAGAGATCCTCCTTAGTCAATGGAAGTATGTAGTAGATATCTTGAGGTGATTCCAGATGCAGGAATGTAGACCAATGGATACACCTATGGTTACCAATATGAATAAGGTTGTCACTTCAGATTCAAAGTTGGTGGATCCCAGGATATATAGGCAAATGATATGATCCTTGATGTATTTGGCCAACACTAATTCAGATATTTTTTTCTCTTTGAAAACCTTGAGTCAGGTCATGGTGGAGCCGATGAAAGTGCATTATATTATAGGGAAGCATGTGCTTAGGTACTTGAGAGGTACAATGGAGTATGGATTGAGGTATCTTGGAGGATATGGAGTGGATTTTCAGAGATACTTAGACTCATATTGCGTAGGGAGTGCAGTAGACAGAAAGAGAACCTCAGGGTGTTCCTTCAACTTGGGGTCATCAATGATCACTTGGTTTAGTAGAAAGAATACTTCTATAGCACTCAGTTCAATAGAGGTAGAGTACATGGAAACAAGTATGGCTAGCTGTGAAGCTATTTGGCTTCACAAATTTCTTACAGGTTTATTTGATCAAGAGTGTTAGCTTACAATGATATAATGCAATAAATGAAGTTGTATCAAACTCTTAAAGAATCCAGTATTCCATGACAAGTCCAATCATATTGATATTAGATACCACTTAATTCAAGATATGATCTAGAAGGGAGCAGTGAAGCTTCATTACATTTCCACAGATGAGCAGGTTGCATATATTCTAACCAAGCCCTTGGTGAGAGGGAAGTTTGTGTTCTTAAGATACAATCTTGGATTGGTGCAAAATATCTTCCTTTCTAAGAGGGAGTGTTGATGCATGGTAGTATCAGAAATGTATTTCTACATAGGTCTATGTGTCTAGACATGTGGAAATCATTCAAATACTTTTGTTAGCACAAGAATATGATCTTTAATTGCTAGGAGGGAATGCCTAGCACGTCTTAGTTATTGCAATGGTTTCTTGTAGGTTAAGATTGATTTGAAGTTGGACTTAAGGATCCGGTTATCAGGGTAAGTTGAAGGACAAATATTTGAGTACGTTCGTTTAAGTCAGGCTACCAACAACATTCATCTTAGTCAAAGGAATTCAATTTGACAAATTAGATAAATGGAGACAAAATAGATGAAAAAGAAGCTACACGTTAACAATATGTTCACTTGTGAAGAATAATTTTAGGTTCCAAATAATATTTAGAAACTTGAAATAATCACTCAAATGAAACTCTCGAAACATATGATTTTAACAACAAATTCTTTACTAAAATTAAAAATGGAATAGGATAAACCAATGCTTTGAAAGAAGTTTCAAATGAATTCAAATAAGATAGAATAAATAAAGACATAAAATAAAATAGTCTAACCATCAAAATGTTTTTTCATTGAGTGAAAAATGTTATAGTTTCGATCTTTACAATTTTAGATCAATATGTTTCCTTCAACGCCCTCCAAAACTGAACCCCCAACCCTCTAATTGAATTCTCATTTTATACATAAAAAGTATGTTCAAATTTGGATCTCAGATCCTAAAACATAGTTTCATATTTTATTACAATTAGATATACTTGGCTATTAGATAGGAATTGCATTCTATTTTTATTCAATGTGCAGACAACAAATTATGGATCCTATGGGAAAGATCCTATATATTAGGACCATATCCTCAACTTGTAATAATATCCTTTTGATCCTAAAATAATAATATCCAAGTCATAGTCTCTCACAATAGCTCATTCAAACTTCATATATTGATTCCCATGATCAAGGACAAGGCGAACTGATAAGGTGGTAACTCAACAATGACCAAGCATTTTTTAGGAAACCAAAATTCACAAAATCTAGAAAATCTCCTTCAAATATTCACCTATATCTCTCAAACGGTTCACTTTGTCTAGAAACAACCCAAGTGGCACCTAATTTGGCCCATTCTGCAAGTGGTTTTTGAATGGATTTTCCAAATTCTTCACCGTTTGCTTGGGAAACACGTCAAAAGATGACTACAAAAACAGTCACCTATAAGAAATTCTGCATCTTTGTTCAATTTATTTTGTAGCATGGAATTTTGAATTTCCAAATCTCTGTTTTTTTAAGAAGTCTACCCTATTTCATCCCTATCTACCCATGGATCCTTTTCAGAATTTAGTTTGTTTAGATCAATGGTAAGCTTATGACTACCTTCAAAACAGAAGCATTGCAAAAAGAACCATTTCTCTACAACTGATGTATCTACAATTCAAACAAACTCTTCAAGCTTATGTATTCTTGGACAAGGGATCAGTGTTTTATGTTTTCTTAATGCAACTTAATTTTGAGCTTGGTCTAGGTCCAACATAGCTTTGTATTTTTTTTATTACTTCCTTCAATTTATGTTGTAGCTCTAAGTTCTGAATTTGAAGAATCCTATATCATTTTTTTTCTCAAATGGATCTTCCTAAGAAGCTAGCTCAATCAAATCAATATTAATATTAGAACTACCAGACAAATTTCCTTTCTCATTAACGATATTGTATTTTGTTGGTACAGGTGATGAATAAAATACTTTTCAAACCCTGATGTTTCAAAAATCAAAGGAATAGACGGTTGAAGTTGCTTTGTTTCATCATTTGACTTTGATATCGTTGAATACCTTATTTTCATGTAGATAATATTTTCCATTTTTATCCCAAATCACAAACTAGGCCGAGTTGATTTTGTGTCAGAGTATTAATAACAACATGATGCTTCGGCATGCCAATTTTGAGACAAACCCAATTCAGGTTTTTTTAGAAAAACAAAAAATGGTTGTAGGTGATGGTGGCTTATTCTTCGAAAAATATGGATTAATTTAACTTGAAATTCACTAGGTTTTTTCATCTTACTCTAATCCATCTCCCCTCCAAATTTTGTAGAGAATGGATGCACACTTTGAAAGATATGTTCAAATAAAATTTATACTGGAACTCTAAACTCATTGTAGCAACTCCTTCACTAGCAAATACCTCCTTATTTCATCTTCTTCCCAAGTAAACGAATTCAGTGATGTTTTGACTCCAATCTGGATTGTGGTGTTCTGTAACTAAGAATTGGTTACATAGGTCCCTAGGGATTTCCTTTTTCCTAAACCACCTTCCACTCGGAACAATTGTTTTCCTAATTTCTGGAAGAGCTTGTAGCAACTCAATTCCTTTTGGTTCTAACCGTAGGATTTGACCACTTTTGTTGGGAGACATATTATCAATCAACCACCGTTTCTATCCTATACAAATCAGGGTTTCACTATTGTGAAAACAAGTTTAGAAGAAAAACTGCATAAATGATTAACACAAAAAAAAACTTCTTGTTGCTCTCATATGCCTTTTATGTCATACCATAAAATATTTGAATTTTCCCAAATGATAACATGGACGAGTTATATCATAATCTGACAACTATAATAATGATGTTTTTTGTGTGCTACAAGAACACCATCAATCTTATAGTGAATCTGTTTATCCTTTGGATCTTGGGAAAACACTTTTAATTGGAAATGTAAACAAAACAAATCTGATGTTCCACATCTTATTTTATGCAAATATTTCTAAACATACCTTATAAAAATAAAATGAATCTAGTTTCAAGAAACATTAATCACATCAAAATAAACAACAAAAATAAAGTGTAAAGTAAGTGAAGAAAATTTAGACCAAGGAAAAAGGATTATGAATGAATAGTATAATTTTTAGAAACCGAAAGGTAGAAATAGGTTTAGGGAATAAAATTGGCTCCATTTGGGGATAATGTTATCCTTGTGAGACATTAAGAACTGCAGACCAATGCCCTCTTTTCAAATTCTATCACATAAATCTGTAACCTACATCCCTGCTCTGCTTATATTCTCTGGCATCTACCTTATTAATATATACAATCCATTCTACATACTGAGATACCAAACTGCAACAAACTTAATTGCACACCAGTGTTTCCATTGGGCTATGGCATCCTAGTTATTCTATTCTATTGCACACCAAAACAATTTGAAAGCATAATCTTGAAACTGCAAATTGGAAATTGAAATTCAATGCTTGTGAAACAATTTTATTTATATATACATTCTACTCTAACTAGTTGCAATTGTTTTCTCAAGTGATATCAAACTTCTAGTGCAACCATTCAAACACTTGATCTACTAACTAGATTTCTTGAACATGCTTTGTAAAACTAAAAATTTGAAAATTAAATGACAACTCACTCTGAAATTGAACCTCGTACTTGAAGTGAAACCATGACAGAGGATTGAAAATGATAAAATATTTTAAATATGTAGCCACACGATCATAGAAATCATGGTAAGTTACCTCTTCCCGTTGTTTAAGATGAATGGGTTGTTCATCTCTACTACTGATTTTTTCTATTTCTGACTCTTGAATCTAATGTTCAAGATTGACAATGTTAGTTACCTTTGTGATACCTTTGAGAATCACAACGAAACTCTTCTCTTGAAATAATTCTTGTTGTCCCATCGTCTCTAAAGAAAATAATAAAAATTGTTCTTTTGAATCTTCCATATCACTTCTTTCAGAGTCATTGACTAAAGCATTGTTATAAAATTCTATTTGGGATGATGAAAAAATATGATCCTCTAAATGACCTAAATACTCATCAAATATGGATGGATCTTCATCGAATTTTGGAGAAGTTACTTTATCACTACACAAAGTATTAGAAACATATGATATAATATCAAATGTACCTAAAATATGGTTTTCATTAGCTCCATCTGCAAAATTGTCCTCATGAAAATCAGCAAGAAATTTCATATCACAATCATCCTTATACTCATAGCTGGAAAAACTTTGCATTGTATATAAAACATCATCTTGATGATGTAAATTTTCTAGATCTTTGGTAGTAGAAAATTTTGATTGATTGATTTTAAGATTTAGAAAAAAACATGAATCTAAAAATGATGCATCAACGCACTGAAACAAATGAAATATCAGATCTTATCTATGTTGTTCATACTCTTCATCTAATTCATGTGCATCCACATGTTTGTCCCAAATCTGATTTGAGATATTTCCACAAGATCGAAGGTTGTCCTCAATTTCCTTAGCCTCTGTAAACATTTGTTGCAAGGTTAATGATCTTCTTTCTCTGAGGAATAAAGTTAGATAAGAATGATGATGAGTTGTGGTGTAAAACACCCTAGCAACAACTTCAGATGGTCGAATATGAATAGTCATACTGAGATAAAAGTTCTGAAATATCCTATTAAAGATGACAATAAGCTCATCTCTCTTCCTCTTCATGGCACTAAACTTAGAAAGATATTTCTCATAATATTTGTTCTCACCCCAATATCTCAGGAAAATATCATGAAAATATACCCATGATCCTATTGAATCATCCTTCAAGTGTCTAAACCATAGCCTAGCATTTCTATGTAAATACTAGGAGAATGTTCTCATAAACACATCCTCGTGAATGATTTCAAAGTTGTTTGTGAAACATTCAAAGGCTTCCATGTGTTTCTCAGCTGTAACATGGTCTTCTCTGTTAAACCTAGGAAGATACTCTAAAACATTAGGAGGAAAATCATGGAGGATAAAAGGTAGCTTCATAGGTTTGTAACCCTCTCGAATCTTGGACATAACTTTAGTGAGCTGATGACCAAGTACAACAGTTATTGCATGAGGTAGTCAATTAGTTTTAGTATCAACATGTTTACAATATTGGTTATCTTTAGGAGGAATTGAAATATGGACATCATGATCCTCATATGATTCAGATGAAGGAAATGGATCAAGATCTACAATGAAAGAAGAGGGGAAATCCACTTTCCTCAAGGAGGAAGATACATTTGTAGGTTTATGGTCATTTGAGTATACAAAGCATAGGATAATTCTTCTGACATGCAACGGGAAAGACATGAAAGAATTTATAAAAAGAATATAAGCTCATGGAGGAAACTCATAAGTTGATACCTGGTCTTTCCCTTCCACCTTTTCATTTTTCTGTTAACAGGGTTCATCCTCTAGTGGAGTCTTTTAATTGTGGATTCGTCAGGTGAGTGATCTGCAGTCACAATTCTATGTCTAAATCTCGTTCACCATCAAGAGATAGCTTTGATCATTGTAGTTCTCCGAGGGAAAGATTTCTTCAATACTCCTTTCCCTGGAAATGACACCAAAATATGTTAGCACTAGAAGATGCTCTCAACTAACCGTTGGGAGGGCATGCCTGACACATCTTAGTTATTGCAATGGTTTCTTATAGTTTAAGATTGATTTGAAGTTGGACTTAAGGATCAAGTTATCAGGGTAAGTTGAAGGATAAAGATTTGAGTACATTCATTTAAATCAGGTTACCAATAACATTCAACTTAGTCAAAGGAATTCATTCTGACAAATTAGATAAATCGAGACAAAATAGATGAAAAAGAAGGTACAAGTTAACAATTTGTTCACTTGTGAAGAATAATTTCAGGTTCCAAATAATATTTAGAAACATGAAATAATCACTCAAATGCAACTACAGAAACAAATGATTTTAACACCAAATTCTTTACTAAAATTCAAAATGGAATAGGATAAACCAATTCTTTGCGAGAAGTTTCAAATGCATTCAAATAAGATAGAAGAAATAAAGAAATAAAATAAAATAGTCTAACCATCAGAATGTATGTTCATTGAGTGCAAAATGTTACAATTTCTAGATTTACAATTTTAGATCAATATGTTTCCTTTAGAACCCTCCAAAATTGAACCACCCAACCCTCTCATCAAATTATCTTTTTATACATAAAGAGTAGGTTCAAATTTGTATCTTAGATCCTAAAACATAGTTTTAGCTTTGATTACAATTAGATATACTTGGCTATTAAATAGGAACTACATTCTATTTTTATTCAATGTGCAGACAACAAATTCTAGATCCTAGGGGAAAGATCCTCTATCTTAGGACCATATCCTTATCTCCTAATAATATCCTTTTGATCCTAATAGAATATGATCCAACTCATAGTCTCTCACAACAACTCATTCAAACTTCATATACTAATTCATATGATCAAGGATAGGTCGAACTAATGAGGTGGAAACTCAGCCATGACTAGGAATTTTTTAAGAAACATAAATTCACAAAATATGGAAAAATATCCTTCAAAGATTCACATATAGCTCCCAAATGGTTCACTTTTTCGAGAAATGACTCTCCAGTCACCTAATTTGGCCCATTCTGCAAGTGGGTTTTTAATGGATTTTCCAAATTCTTCATCGTTTTCTTGGGAAACATGTCAGAAGATGACTGCAAAAACAATCACCTACAGGAAATTTTGCATCTTTCTTCAACTTTTGTTGTAGCTTGGAATTTTGAATTTCCATATTTCTATTTTTTTTAGAAGTCTCCCTTGTTTCGGCCCTATATTCCCATGGATCCTTTTCATAATATGGTTTGTTTAGATCAATGGTAAGCTTGTGACATTCCAAATATAAGTACTGCAAAAGGAACCATTTCTCTACAACTGATGTATCTGCAATTCAAACAAACTCTTCAAGCTTATGCATTCTTGGACAGGGGATTAGTGTTTTATGTTTTCTTAATGCAACTTAATTTTGAACTTGGTCTCAGTCCAACATAGCTTTGTATTTTTTTTTACTTCCTTTAGTTTTTGTAGTAGCTCTAAGTTACGAATTTGAAGAAGCCTATTTCATTTTTTTTCTCAAATGGATCTTCCTCATAAGCTAGCTCATTCAAATCAATATTAAGCTTAGAACTGCTAGAATTCTTTCCTTTCTCATTAAAAATATTTTCTTTTGTTGGTACAGATGATGAAGAAAATAATTTTCAAACCCTGATGTTTCAGAAATAAAAGGACTAGATTGTTGAAGCTGCTTTGTTTCATCATTTGACTTTTATATTATTGAATAACTTGTTTTCCTGTAGATTTTTTTTTTTTTTTTTTTCATTTTTCTCTCAAATGACAAACTAGGCCGAGCTTATTTTTGGTCAGCATATTAATATCATCATAATGCTTCGACACACCAATTTTGAAACAAACCCAGTTCATGTTTTTCGATAAAATAATAAAATGGTTGTAGGTGACAATGACTCATTCTTCAAAAAATATGGATTAATTTTGTTGGTTGTGGAGCATGATTATCTTCTTGATTCAGAGGTCTTTGTTTTCAGTCGTCTTTATACCCCATGAAGACTGTACACCCCAAAAGGTTGTATTATCGTGAATATTGTATTATGAGAAAGGAAACTGTGAGAGAAAGAAGAGGAAGTTACAATGGGTGTGGTGTAGGTTGTATCCCTTCATTTTGTTGGATAATAAAAAAGAAGGACCTGGCAATTTCTCTGGTGGATGTAGCCCACATTGGGTGAACCATGCATATATGTGTATCTATTGTATTGTGTATCTTTTGTGTTTTATTTATGCATTTGTTTTATTTTATTGCTCTGCGATCTTGTTTTTCCAACAACTCGTATTAGAGCGAAAGGAAACTCGCAGGAAAAGAGGGTTCCCTCTTTGAGTGGGAGCAATGGAGGAAGATGGAAAGTTTAGGGTCAAGAAATTTAATGGAAAAAAATACCAGTTATGGAAGATGTAGATGGAAGATTATTTATATCATAAGGATCTATTCATACGATTGGGTGGAATAGAAAAGCAGCTGACAACCATGAAGGACGAAGAATGGGAGGTTCTTGATAGAAAGGCACTAGGTCGAATGATATGTCTGTGCATGGAAGCATCGATGGCTTGGAATATTTCAAAAGAAAAGACAACAAAGGAGATGATGGACGCATTGGCTAAACTGTATGAAAAACCCTCAGCGTCAAATAAGGTATTTTTAATGAAGAGATTATTTAATATGAAGATGTCAAAAGGTGGGTTTGTTTCAGATCATTTAAATGAATTTAATACGGTTATTAATCAACTAAGTTCTATAAAAGTGGACTTTGATGATGAGGTTAGGGATCTTCTAATCCTATGCTCATTTCTAGAAAGATGGAACGACTTGGTCATGGTTGTAAGTAACTCTGTTTCTGGTTCAAACACTCTAAAATTTGATGATGTTGTTGGTGTTATCCTTAGCGAGAAAATGTGATGGAAAAGCACAGGTGAGACATCAAGTAATGCATTAAACATGGAGAAAATGGGAAGACAAAAGGATATAGGAAAGGGATCAGGGAACCACGGGAATTCTAGGAAGGGAAGATCCAAATTGAGACTGGGAAAGATAGAGTGTTCTAATTTTGGGAAGAAAGGACATCTGAATAAATACCATAGAGCTCCAAAGAAACAAAGAGATGGACAACAGGAGAAAAATCAGGAAGCAAATGTAACAGGTGTTTTGTTACAAGATGATTTGATTATTTATGTAGATAATATTTATGAGTCTTGGGTAGTAGATTCATGGGCTTCATTTCATGCCACACCCCATAGGAAACATTTTCTAGATTATGTTCAAGGTGATTTTGGACAGGTTCATTTGGGTGATGATGCACCATGTAAAATTGTTGGAATGAGAAATGTAAAAATAAAGAAAAGGAATGGAAACCAATGGTTATTGAAAGAGGTAAGATATGTTCCAGATCTAAGGAAAAATATAATTTCAACTGGGCAATTGGAAAGTGAAGGATGTATATCTATATTTACAGATAAGTCATGGAAGGTCACCAAAGGATCATTGGTGATATCAAAAGGAGAAAAGGTAGGTACATTGTATTTATGTACTAGCAATATTTATTCTTCTATCTCTTTAGCTTCTATAGGAGTGGATAAAACACCATGGCATCATAGGCCTGGACACATGAGTGAGAAAGGGATGTAGATACTTCACAAAATAGATTTTTTTCTATATCTTAAACATATTGATTTGGATTTATGTGAGCATTGTGTTTATGGAAAACAAAAGAGAGTCATATTTCTCAAAGTTAGAACATAAAAGAAGAGTGAAAGGTTAGATGTTGTGCATATAGATGTATGGGGACCAACTCAGTTATCATCTCTTGGTGTATCTCATTATTATGTTACTTTTATTGATGATGCAACTAGAAAAACTTGGATTTATTACATTCGGAAAAAATCATATGTTTTTGATACTTTTAAGAAGTGGAAAGATTTGGTTGAGAATGAGACAGGAAAAAGGTTGAAGTGTCTCAGATAAGACAATAGAGGTGAATATTGCAGCAAGGAGTTTGGTGATTATTGTTCATACCATGGGATTCATAGAGAGAAGACAGTTCCAGGAACACCACAAGAAAATGGTGTGTCAGAAAGGATGAACGAGACCATCATGGAGCATGCAAGGAGTATGAGATTGCATGGAGGGTTTCCCTTACAATTTTGGGAAGATGTTGTAGATAATGTTGTTTACTTGATAAACAAAGGACCTTCAATTTCTTTGGATGGTGGAATTCCATAGGAGGCATGGAAAGGGAAAAATGTAAACTATTCATTTCTAAAGACTTTCAGTTATGAAGCATTTGTCCATATTAATAAATAAAATAGAACAAAGCTTGAAGAAAAATCCAAGAAGTGTACCTTTATTGGATATGGTGTTAATGATTTTAGTTATCTCTTATGGGATTATGAAAATACAAAATCATTAGGAGTAGAGATTTCATATTCAATGAGAAGGTCATGTATAAAGATCAGTTGCAGGGAATGAAACAAGAACAAGAAAAACCAAAATACACAGTGCTTGATGAGATCACTGAAAAAGAAATTCCAAAGGTACCAAAAAATAAAAATGTACAAAAATAGGAGAAACAGGTACCTCAAACTCCTGCAAGTGTTGTTAGAATATCTACCAGGTTAAGTAGACCCCCTGAACGATACTCTCCTTCATTGTATTATTTATTGTTGACTGATTCTGGTGACCTAGAAAGTTATGAAGAGGAAATGAAGGTAGACACTAAAAGGAAGTGGGAGCAAGTGTTATCTAACTAATTGGTAATTGCGGACACAAATAGATCTCCCTAACTTCCACAAGAATGTAGAACAAAAAAATACAGAATACAAATTTCACCTTAGACTTCATTGTCATGTAAACTAGTTTAGAGAGGTGCAAGTGAGATACCTTTTAAATGACGCTTGATCATCACTAGTGTCATCCTCCTAGCTCCTTATTTGAGTTTGCAGGGTGGTGAACCTATTTAATAATAAAAAACCAACAAAGAGAGAGAAACAAAGATATATATATATTCCAATGAATTATATGTATAAGATCAAGGAGTTATACAATAAAAGTTAAGACACCTTTATAGGGAAGAAATGTATTGTTGCATTATATTAAATGGAAAGTGGAGAATACAACCCATGCCTTGATGTTGCAAGGTCCCTTTAAATGGATCTTTTCTCCAACACAGATAACTTTTCTCCAATTCCTTTGATGAAGAAGATCCACAAACTGAATTAGAGGACTAAAGCAAATCTCTCAAGCATAATCTATAGTAGAACTCTTCATGCATATGCAAGCCCTTGCAAACCTTAGCCTTTTCCATAAGAGATCCCTCTTTATATATGGTGAAAGAGAGATGGATGAGGATATTAGGATGATCCCCCTAAATCATAGAAGTGATTAAGATCTAAACCGATTGAAGGCCACCTCATATTCTAGAAGATTCCATTCTCGAACATTCTTGAATTTTGAATTTTCCTTTGCTTAAGCATCGTCGCACCCCATGTACAGGAAGCATGTGATGATGTCACAATCCATTTTTAGTGCAGAGTGCTACAATCAAGCATCATCTCAGCCATGCATATACCAGGGTTTGACGACCTTCCTTGCTATAGTTTTTGAAAGAGGAAAAGCAAGCCACTTTTCTCATGGAGAAAGTCTCTTTTAATATTTTCAGGGAACATAAGCACATGTTGTTATTTGATCACTGAGCTGAAAAAAATAATGTGTAACAGAATGCCCACCAAAGTATGAAACTAGAACTTGTGACAACTGGAATACTTTGTAGAATGTGTGTGTCAAAAACAAGGAGCGCATTGATCGAGAACCTGCAAGAAATCAAGCATCTGCATAATAATATACCATCTTCTAAGGTATGCATTCACATTCTCATATTAAAAGTGACTCTAATCATAAGTTTTGAGTGATTCATTTCCACTAAATATACACCATGGATCCATGTCATCATGATTTATCATAGCCACCAGGAATACACTATGGATCTATGCTCTAAAAGAATTCAAATTCGGACATAGCCATGAGACATACAAAGTGGATCTATGTGTCAGTACAAACTAATGAATACTTTGTCATAACCTGGAATAATATGATGAGGTCCAGGGTCCTCATTTCCATCGTCTCTAAGTACCAATCTATCCATGTGATTACAGGTGTCGAAGTCAAACATGGTAGAAACCACTTGATTACCGGTCATTAATGAAAATTGTTAACAAGTGCGAGGAAAATCACCATTGATTTCAATGACTCCAAGGGTACTCTAGTACAATCCACGAATGTGAATAAATGATTTTAATTAAAACACTCGATGGAATCTTCCAATCAGGGGTCGATGATGTGAACCCACTATTGAAAGTGAAGAAACCTTCCATTGAGGCATCCAGGCTCTAAGGTACTAAATAATTTCTAAATCTTGTTCTTGGATAATGAGTTGAATTCGACAGGAAAAGACTCAACATAGGAGGGCCTTGATGTATCCCTCATCAATGACACAAAATATGTAACAGATTTGAGGTAGGTTAGAGTATGAAGTGATTCGAAACTAACTCAGGGAAGGCCGACATGGTAAAAAATTTATAACTGCAGATGGTCGACTCAATAGAAGGATTGTCTAGGTTAGACTTCTCTTGAACATATGAATGACACGAAAGTTGTCTTGGCAACATTGACTCAAGGAAGACCCAACATATGGAATTTTGGATGGTCAAACGAGAGACAAACGGATACAATGATAAAGGACAATGTCATGTTCATGAGAAACTATTACTGCCACTAACACAAATACAGAGACACATTTATTTCCCAATTTTCCCCCACCATTTCTGGTGAGTACCTCTTGATTTTTATGCAAGCTTGAGGAGGATAACATATGCTTGTAAGTGTAATCTCATCCTTTGGAAAATTCCCTTAGAGTATGTTTAGCGAACCCTAAGAATGAGTGGTTCGATCCCATATGGGACTTTTGATGTTTGTTTAATGAGTCTAAAGAAAGGAAACTCAGGGGCTTTTCACTTTTAGAGAGTCTGAAAAACACTTAAAGAGAACTCCATAAGGTCCATTTTTGTAGTTAGTCTAACAAGACCGAAAAATAAATAACCTACAGCTCATCAGACATTTTCTTCAAATAATTTTATGAGCGTGAAAAGAACAAGGTCGTTTGACCATCTTTTCATGTTTTAGGAGCTTGAAAAGAGCTTAAAGGATACTCCATACGTTTTGTTTTTCATATAACCAATGCGAGTTCAAAAAAATGAAAAAATATTACTCGATTACATTCTCATGGTTTCACGAGCATGATAAATAATTAAGACTGTGCTCAGAGTTTTTCCTGAAAAACCCTAAAAGGATCTGTACATAAGAAAAATATGAAAAAACAAATAAAAAAGGGTGGACCCCTATTCAAATGTCTCGTCCCTAGTCCTTTTAATCTGCAAAAGTCAACACTTCGCAATGTTGGTTAGACTTTAGGGCATGGATAAAATATAAAAATAATATAATTTTGCAATAAAAAGTGGTAAAAAACAATAAAATAGGCCCAAAACACCATTTTACTATTTCATTTGCAAATTTACCCAAATAGTGCTCCAAAACCCTTTTCTGCCTCAAATTTCCATTGTCGATTGTGGAGGGTGTGGTGGATCATTTTGCGAACCGTATTCATCAAACAGATAATATTATTCTTCTTTATCCTCTAATGGTTTCAAATTTTGTTTTCATTGGTCAAAATTGGATATTAGGTCGATTTTTTGGGACTACCTGGGCATTGAGATCGTCGCAGGTCCACTGTATCGTGAACTGGGACGATCTTGCATCGTCGCAGGGGACCCCATAGGTAGGGTGCAACGATGTTTCTCTGCGTGAAAGCGTAGTCCTGCGATGATCACAATCTAAAATTTGAAAAGATAAACTAAAATAGAAAAAACCCCAGGAGTGAAATTTTTATGTTTCTAATCTTCTTTTAATATCCCTTGGCAGGATTTCCTTAGTCAAGATGCTCGAGTGGCGTGAGAGAGAGCATGAGGAAGAGGATTATTTTTTCGGTAATGAACCAGGCATAGTTATGACTCTAAGGCAATGTGGGTTACTCAAGTTTTTCAGGATTCAGGGCATGAGAGCCCAGTTGAAGCTGATAAAGTATTTGGTTCACATGTGGGATGTGAACGAACAGGCCTTTCACATGGGTGTTCATACACTCACAATAGATATAGAAGCTATCTATTTTCTGATAGGGTTGTCTCGCCATGATTCACGGGTATCGCTCACATGAAGCAGGGGTGGAGGTGAACCTATATATTACTATGTTCGCCACCATTGTGTTCCAGGTACCGAAAAACAAAGTGGCAAGGTAGCCATCAGATATGTCTGGGATTTACCGTTGCAGACCATCCTTTACACCATTACCTACATGGAAGGGATTGCATCTCCCAATATTTATTTTCAAATCCATTTTTAGTATGCGATAGAGTGCATGGAACCCAAGGTCTTCAACTGGTGTGAGGGTATCCTGAAAAGCATGAAAAAACAACTCACGAAGTGCCGAAACAGTCGGTTGAAACAATTTTGATACGGGTCCATTTTGATTTCCTTATTTCTGGAGAGATTTATTGTCCTACATATGCAGGTGGACTAGGGTTTACCCACTCCACAAGTTCCACAGATGAAGAGGTGGGTGGATCTAATGGCTCATCATGGTGGTGTTCCCATCATCAAGTATGATGATATTTTCTTCCAATGGCTGAGGAATCAGCTACTCATGGTGGAAGACTATGCATATGCCAGGATGAATTTTCGTGGGGATCCATATCTAGCTCTTCTTGAGGGATCCTAGTGGGGGAACATAGGTAAGAAGGAAATTTTTGGTTATATAATGTTTTTTTTTTGATATTTTAATTATATAAAATGTTTTTTGTGTTATCTATCCAAGACTAATCAAGTGCTCTAAAAAAAACATATGTGGGGCCTTGTCGTCCTCTGATATCATATCCCATCCATAGGCAAGGAGAGAGAGGTGTTTTAGCAGGGGTAGATGTCGCAGATCTCAAGGATATTGAGAATAACCTGGAGGGACTAACCATGAATGTCCCTGATTCCATGGTGGACGAACTTCCTAGGAACTATCAATGCCACATAGTGGGTGTATCTGCATCTATTCATTGACTACTCCATAAAGTGGCACAGGTAGTCTCTTGTTACGACAAGCAACATCCTTGATTATTTTTGTACATGAAGCTACGAGCTTCACTTTTTGATATTTTGGTCTTTGGAAAAGCACTTTTTTTTGTAACTTTTATCATTATAAATATAAAGTTCCTACTAGCTTAATTGTTTTTGTAAAAAGTTTGATTGGGTTTATGAATGTCTCACATGTATTTCTAACACATAATTATCCAATGCATATGTCAATGTATTTATACATCTAGGAATATGTTGATATTCAATGTAATCAAAATGTCTTTCCAAGAGGAGAATTCGTAAATATACCCGTAACAAAGTAGGACTTTAGATGGAATAAATGTTACTCAACTGTAGTACTACTAACTGTGAATCAAGTCATACAATAAGATGATGGATTCCAAGTGAAACAACGTCAGTTAGCAATTCAATAACTGCATTGTATTCCACAATATTATTAGTTGCACGTCTAAGGAAAACACCATGTAGACTGATCAATTCATCTGTAGGTGCATAGATTTCCCAAGCAGAAGACGCTAAGTTTTGAGTACTGTGACTAACACCATCAAAAAAACTGAGATATGGTAGCGAAGACACCGACATCTGAAAACCAAGCACAATGCAAGGTAAGAAGCTAAAAGGAAGAACCAAAAACGAAAAAGCACACAAGAGTATGATACACTAAAAATACACAACACTCATGCAAAAATGGTTTAAGCATAGTACTTCTTCAAGTAAATCCCTTTTCTGGGTTCACTCAAAATAATTCCATCATAATATACCAACTCATAGGCCCCTTTCTCCAACACTTGTTTGACAATATAAGGGCCACACCACATAGGCTCGAATTCATCGGCCCCTTGTAAGTCACGATCTTGTTCGTAAAGAAGAACCAAATCACTCTCAAAAAGTACACGTGGTTTGGAATGCTTGTCATATTGATCTTTGACATGCTTTTTCTGAGTTTCAATGACTAAGGCAGCATCACGATGGGTCTCATCTAATTGCATCAAATACAAAAGACATTCCTCTTCAGCTCAGATGTTAGGGAGAAGTTCGACAACTAGTTTCAAAGATGGGATTTCACATTCAATAGAAAGAATTGCTTCAATACCATATAATAATTGGAAAGGTGTGAACCCCATGGTAGACTTAACGGATGTTCTATAGGCCCATAAAGTCGATAAAATCATCATGTGACAACTTGACTTGTGAATTCCTACCATATGTCGAAGCATAGTAGTGAGAACTTTCTTGATTTCTTCAACTTGGCCATTGACCTGCGGATAATAAGGGGTTGAGTTTTCATGTCGAAGACCCAACTTCTCGGTAATTTTAGACATCATGAAATTGCAAAAATGACTACCATGGTCAGTGGAAATGGCTTGAAGGACACCAAATCTAGTAATGATATGATTGAATATGAATAACGTTGCAGTTTTCCCGGTATTATCAAATGTAGGCATCACCTCGGCCCACTTAGTGAAATAATCCATGGCTACGATGATGTATCCATGCCCCTCAGCCAAGTGAGGGTTACATGTCATGAATTCAATTCCCCATTTAGAGAATGGACCAACCACTACTACATATTGAAAAATTTGTGACGAGCACTTGCGACAAAAGTACTCTTTTGTCGCAACATGCAAGAGAAAAAGTTTTTTTTTTCTAAATCTACCCCGTGTTCATCGCAATTTCAACACCTACAGTTTGACTGAACTATAATGGTCAATGTTCATCTCATAAGCAATGACTTTATATTGGTCGTCGCATAAGCGATGATAGTTGACCATAATAATTTAGTCAAACTTTACCGTTGAAAATGACCTAAAATAAATAGCTGTAAAAAATATATATATTTTTAGGTCATTATCATCGCAATTGCGATGATCATGACCTAAAATTGGCCTATAAATATTTTATGATTTGAAGATGTTGCGACAATCTTGCTATAACAACGACAGTTCCGAAAGGGTATTTTTGTGCAGAAAAATGTCGCAGAACGTTGTTAGAGGTGGGGAAAAAAGTAAAGCAGGTGAAAAGGGTGATGGTAGATGTTATTGCCCTTGTAAAAAATGTTTCCTCAGACATCCCATAAGAATTTTAATAGCAACAACTACAAAACATTGTAGGAAATATGGTCACATTGATGGCGGATCGAATGAATATCGTACCATGGTAATTAGCTATATATTTATTATATTTTTTTATTTTGTCAATTTTATATAAAATTATATATATGTATATATATTGTTTGAATGTTTGTTATAGTGTACACTAATTTTGCATGATTGTTTGTAATTATAAAGTTAGAGTTGCCCTCTAACTTTCCGCAGAATATTGCACCAAGTATTAGTAGAAATGATGTTGTACAAGTTGAGGAACATCATCATGACCAAGCAAATGAGGATCTCATGGAAGAAGATGATGGGACAAATCAAGTTAATGATCCCATGGAAGAAGATGATGGGACAAATCAAGTTAATGATCCCATGGAAGAAGATGATGGGACAAATCAAATGATCCAAGATTTGTTTTCGCAGCCGGATGAGGATGGGGAAAATGCTGATATTTATGATGAACCTCTATTAGAAAAGGCAAATAAATGACTTTATGAAGGATCAAGAGCAAATCTTCTCTCCGCTACATTATTGCTGGTGAACTTAAAGGTTATGAATAATTTGTCGAACACTTGTATGACAAAGATACTAAGGTATGTAATATGTTTCATCTCATACTGTACATAAATGTTTATTTTTTTATATTTGTTTTTAGTGTTAATTAATGTGTAAAATAAGAATGCATTTTTTACAATTAATATTCTTACATTAACTAGTTGTTTGTTA
>ML776561.1:1286256-1317088 GCA_009831015.1 Picea engelmannii | reverse complement strand
CCAATGAAACCACATCGATCCATCTTCATCATGTATCAATGACAACTCATTGATCCATCTTCATCTATGAATTCTCATCAAGGACAATACATATTATATTACATCAATCATCAATCAATCAATCCTTTGACATCAATCAATCATTTGACATCAATCAATCAAACCATTGGCATTAATGAAAACATGATCCAACAGTGGTAGAGGGAGAAGTTTGGTCTTGAATGGCCAATGGAGCCTGCTGCTGAGAAGGAAACGATTATGACAAGACGGTGGGTGTAGGTGGTGTCCCGGTCCCTTGAAGGAACTTAGTAACCTCAGCACGTCATGGAAAATATTTCGTATAATGATCCTCACCATAGATAAGGAAAGGATAACGAGGTTTACATTTACCTTTGTTGTCAGCAGGCTGGGTCTTGGGTTTCTCTGATTGTTGATTAGTATTTTTGTCCTCCTTATTCTTACCCTTCCCTTTCTTTTTATTTTTATTTTTACTGGTAGGTGTAGATTGAACTGAATTAACTTCAAAGGTTTTACTAGGAGAAGGAATCAGAGGAGGATTATTTTGTACATTAGGAGTATTAGACTTGGGATTGGCATGACTAGCTTGTTTATACTAAGTCTCAGCATGAAAAGTGCCAATCATGTTGTCAACATCATGAGAAGCTACTGGAGGTGTAGGGGTTAGATTCATAGAAGGACAAGGAGCGTCGGGGATCAATTCATAGAGTGTGTCCATTTGTGAAACAATAAGATCCATATATTGATCATGACTAATTGAATGTTCTTCAATGACGACACCACCCATGGAAAAATCATGGGCTATAGGACCAATGAGTGACTTGGTAAACCACTTAGCCAACAGTTGATTAGGAAGGGGAACTTTGATCAAAGGTGACATCCCAGGCCTTCCAAGGCCAACATCTCAGTGAAAAGGGCTCATCCCCCTAGGCTAAAGTGTCTTCTCCTCCTCCACTCATGAATATGATCGGAAACATGAGCAGAAGAGGATTGTTTAAATGAACTCAAAATTTCAGTCCTTATCTCATATTGTATTGGCAATTGGTAGCGTGTTAAGAATTCCATGGCTAAGGTATTGAAGTCATTAAATAATCCTCATGGTAATTCAATATACCATTTGGTTGTTGAACCCATAAGAGTTCATTGGAAAAGGCGTAATATTATAGAGTCGTCCATCAAGGAGTTGGACGAACACCAAAGATGGAATGTCATGACATGATTATTTGGGTCTTCTCCTGATCGATCGTCAAACTTAAATATGTCTGATGGTAATTTAGTAGGTATGACGAGCCAATAAAGAGAATTTAAAATAGGATCGTTCAAAATCCTAGATAAATCTAGTAAATCCAAAGTAGTAAGGAACGACAATTGTCTTTTCACTTGAGGAAACTGGTATTTTTGAGGAGGTGTAGGAACAAAACTACTAGCATCATTATACCCAGGAGGAACAAAAATATTAAACCCTCTGGATGGATTCTGGGCAGGATTAGCAATGGAAGTATTCAAAGCATTATACCCAGGAGGAAGTGACATATTTTATCTAAGAGGAAGCGGTTTCCAATAGGAGCTTGAGTGATAACCGTATTTCCGGCAGAAACAAGTGTAGTTTGTGGGACCATGGTAGAGTTAGTGAGCTGGAGAGGAATAATTGTATGAGAACCAACCAACAATTGGTCTGAAACTATGAAAACATTACTGGTTTTGCTAGTAAAATGATCTAAAGGTACTGTATAAGAAGTGTAAGTCATAGGCGTATGTGATTCCATAGGTTGATTAGGACTCATTCCTAGTTTATCAAAAATATCGTGTCCCGAATAATTCCTCCAAAAATAACGGATAGGGACGGAGCTAGGATTAAAAATTCCAGCAGTATGAACTGGAGTTCTAAACGACTCACTTTGAAAAAGGGGGTCATCTACACCAGACTTTGTGTGAGGTCCAATAGGTATTCTAGTATAATATTCAACAACAACGTTTCCTGATGAATTTATCTAGAGCAAATGTGGATCTTGTACAACACTCAATAACGAATTTACAATAAGTATTGATTCCTCCAATGGAGTAGAACTTCCAATCTCAGATTCTACGTCGTTATTCACTGCTCCTTCAGGAGAAATCTATGCTGAGTTAGGAAGCAAAGGAGTGTAATATTTTGGATCTTCTAGAGGTATCACTAGCATCCTACGTGAACAGTGAGGGCCAATGTTGGCCGCACGAAATAAAAAACAAAATAAATATATGGCCAACTAGAGAAACAAACAACACTCACTAATAAAATCTAGAAATCAAACATGCAAACAAACCTTCTTATTTTGAAGTCACTAGTTGGTGATGAAATCCAAAGTCACGAAATAAAGACAAGAAGGGGTTGGGATAAAGTGGGTGGAAAAGTTACGTTGACGACCTACTTAATGGACTTACAACCTCGTGAAATCTCCCACACATAATCATGGGTATACCCTCCAAGGAGCCCGAGTGAGTTTGACCAACGTCGATTCCAGGTACTGTGAAGACTTTCCCCTCCATAGTCACCTCGTGTAAAGACCCTAAATAGATAGGCCACTAAGCTTACCAATTACGATAATGATGCCTGGGGAAACAATTGATAGTCCAATTCACGTGAAAAGGCAGGGTATCTAATCCCAGAATCATCTTGAGAAGGTCCCTACAATATTTTCTTCTCAAGTGACCCCCAATAATACGTGCAATCTCTACACTAAGACCAACAAAGTAGCATGAGTAACTATGTCGGTCCTAATGCAACCTCATGATTGACCCTTGTGTTAGAAGGGCTTCCCAGGACAAAAATGTAGCAAGTGGATTTGAAATCTCCCTATCACAAGATACTATTGTGTGTTTTGATGCTTTGGAGAGTGTACCTTACAACCTATTACAAAGAGCTATCCTAGCTAATGTTGGTGTAGAGAATTTCTAGAAAATAAAAGTTGCTAATAGATTTTAAAATTACGTTGTATTTTAAAAGTTGTTGCTTACTCAAAAGGGAAACGAAAACCAAACTGATGATGTAGCTGACCTTGACCCAATAAAATTCAAGAAGAGATGATATGCAATCATTTAATTCAATGAACTCTAATTATAGTAGGGAGAAGGTGACTATTTTTGGAATAAAAAATCTACGAAACACAATTTCTCAATTTTGAATGAAACGAATTCCAAATAATCAAAAACTACTAAATTTTCAAATCTTTCTCTTTTTACAAATATTTGAGTGCAACAATTTTCTTGTAAAGACTACTAAAAAGAAGAATAACTTCAGTTATTTATTTCTCAAATCAGATCAGATATGTAATGAAGAAAAGAAAACATAATCCAAGAAAACTAGCACATTCTCAACATTATTCCCAAATCAAACTCACAATGTAGACAAAAAATGAAATGATAAGAAAACCTTTTGTCAAATACAAAAAAAAATGGTCTCTCAATCAATTAACAATCCAGAAAATAAAAACAATCCAAAACTCCAAATAAATCAAGGACTCCTTATCAACCAAGCACTTAGGACCAAGATCTCGAGATTATACCCTTGTGACAAGAAATCAAAAGCAAAACTTGCAAAGTTCACAAAGAAGACTTTCAATTTACGAAAATCAATCAAATGCAGGCTTCAAAGTTATAAATCAATCATTCACTAGTGTCAGAAGTTCATCCCAGGAAGTAGAGGAAAAACTACATAGAGGAAAGAAAAATGGTTATCACCCAACAATTCCTACACGAATCGTTGGAGGCTGCAGAGGAGCACAGTGGGACGATCTAGGATCGTCGCAAGATGTCAATAAGGTACAGTGCGATGTCATTGCACTATTCTGCACCATTAGAGTGAAACATCATAGGTTTCCAATAGGGTATAGTGCGACGATATATGAAATCAAAGAAAAATGGGAAGAAAGACAAAATTTCTCACTGAACCTTCAGACCCAGGGAGTCAAGATGGATCACCCACAGACTCGAAGAATGAAATTAACAAAAATAAGGCAGGCTAAAAGATGTTCTAACCAATCCCTCCTTAAAAACAAACCATAAACTTCAGGGATATCAACAACGATAATATCAATTATCTGATGAACCTTAGGATTGGACGATAATCTAATCAACACATTCTTAAGGTCACCAATTACTTTAATGTTTGTTCGATCTAGATGAACGATTTTGAGATCATAAGGTTTAGCTTATGCATTAATTTTTTGGCATATAGATAGAGGAATCAAGTTTGATGATGCACTGGAATCGACCATACAATTATGTAAATTCCTATTAAAAATTTCGAAGGTTAACAAAAAATGTGGGATATTTTTCCGAGTGTTAACAACATAATTCTACTAATTTTTGTTGTTGTCCCTAAAACAATTTTATCTACATTTGCTACAGTGTTTTTTGCTAAGTCCCTTTTGTCTGGAAGTTCAGATGTATTTTTAGTTGGAACATTCTTCGCTACGTTTGAATCAATTTATGTTGATTTTTTGCTGCTAGAATCGTTCTTTTTATTGTTTTCATCGATGCTTTCAAGCATTTTTTGCAAAATAAGGAGAAATTGCAGTAGTTCAAAAATAGAAATATTAGCTCTCAATGTTTTTAGATATTCAATTAAATCGTATTCTAAAACTGGGGCTGATAAGCTTTGTTTAGTTTCAATTTGCTTTGATTTTTTCGGAAACACATTTTTACTCACTTCAGAAGGGGGTTTGTTTTGTGTTTTGCTTCTTGTGTTGTACGGGTGGACAGTTTCAAAATTCGCTTGGAAGATACTATCCGACAAGTGACTGAAAACAGGGGGAGATGAATCCTCCTCTTCTGGTACCTCTTCCTCAACTGCATCATCATACTTTTCAAGAGGAACAGAAGCAGAATTATCATGTGCTTCTAAGATAGTTTGAAAATCATACTGTAAACTTTCGAAACTTAGACATTATATGGTTGGGTTTGGCCGGTTAGGAGGAAAAGGTTTTCTGAAAGGAGTTTTAAAACTTTCTTTGCTTATGGATGCCTCCTTGGATAATCTCTTCAAGTTGACGACCTGATTAGACAGTTTTTGGAAATCTTTCTGCAAGCTCTCTAAGTCTAAATTTTCTTGTTGATTCTTAGTTTGAGGAGGTATGGTGAGAATTTATATTTCCTTCTTAGAGGATGAGGTTGTTTCAGCTTCACTATTAAGATTAGATTTTAAGATTAATGTATCTTTCTCAATTTGACTTGCCTCCTCAAATGCTTCTAGCAATGTGTTCTTTTTAGACCTTTTGACCCATATGGCTATATTATTGTGCAATTATTTAGCATAATATGCAACAATTAAAATTTATGTGGGCATCGAATCTGCAGGGATTTTATTCTTTAAAGTAAGAAATCTTTGGTTAAAGTATTTCACTTTTTCCTTAGGATTCATTTTTAAGCTGGAGAGTTCCATAACCAAGACTTCAAGAGATTTATCATCTCTAAATTTTTCCAAGAAACAAGTTACAAACTTGTCCCAAGAGACGATGGTTTGGGGATGCTGAGAAAAATACCATGTGGAGGCATCTCCCTCAAAGGTATAAGGAAATAATTTTCATACTACATCCTCGTGTTCAACACTTTGTATTCTAATAGCCAACATGAATTTCTTGATGTGATCCTCAGCGGATTGCTTTGAATCTAGATCGAATTTAGGTAGCCATTTCTTCAGATACTTAGGTAATGGGTGTTGGGGTCCAGGTGCAGCCACAACATCTTGATCGAGCCAAGGTCTGGTAGGATTATTTTGGTTTTCCATGGGAGTTGGTGGTGTCAAAGGTTGAGATGGTTCTGATGAAGAGTTGCCTTCATCTGAAGACTCTCCTTCTGAAGAGGATGGAGAAGAATCAGGTGGAGATGGTGGAATATTGGGTCCTCCTATTCCAGAGATGAGTGTTTCAATAGGATTGGTAGTATTTCCACCTAAAGGGTTTTGGGGCCTTGAAGTTGTTCTCGGATATCTGTGAAATCAAGGGGTTGATTAAGTGGCCTGCTAGGTTGTTTGATATGGGCTAAGGCACTATGTGTTCTTATGAGTGACTGACAAACAATTTCTTCGACGTCGTCCCCTTGAGGAACCGGTGTCACTGGTTCAACGGGAATCTCAGTGTTATCGTTTGAGGTAGTTGTTGTTTCAAGTGTAACATTATTGTCTGAGTGACTATGCATTACAACAAGAGTGCGAGTGTCTGGGGGAGGAGTCTTGCGACCTCCATGTTCCATCAATTTAATCTAGGACCTCCTTCTAGTGCCATTTGTTGGCAGGCGTAAGTGACACACCGTCAACTGTAAGGTCAAATCTAGACCGAGGTTGTCTAAATAACCCAAGCTGTTTGGAATGAAATGACCTAATGGGTTTAATGGCTCCGTTGGCCAAATAAATTCCTAAAAAAAATAGTAAAATAAATAAACTAATCTAAAGCTATAATACTAAGGATATAAATTCAATAATTACAAATGTCTCAATAAGGAAATGAATATGTGTGTATGCTTATATACAATATATATACAATCTTGCAAGATTTCAGGGATATCTTGTGAAATAGATGCTTTTTGAAGATGTTTATGAAGTAGATAAAGAAAGCACATACATTTTATATTTTTCTGTTTTATATTTAAAATTTAAAGAACTAAAGAATACTAATCAAACACAATTGAAATAAGAACAGAACTAGAATACGAGTAAACTAACATGTGGTTAATCACCTAATGAGTTATGTCTCTGCGCAATTCAAACTCCCATCTATCCTTCCTGTGAGGGAAAACCTATAAAAGGTTGGTACTAACACTCCCAGAACAAACTCAAGGGTGTTTTGGAGCAAGAATACAACAGTAGATTAATGAACGAACAGATCTGATGATTTTATAATGATGAACACTTATAATAAAAGAAATTTAATACAAAGCATTCATGTGATACATCATTTAACATCTAGCATAAATCAACGATATTTGAATGAAATATTGATCATAGATCTAATATATGAACAACAAATTACAAACATAATTAAAGTGTTGAATAATATGAAATATCATACGATGATAAGACTAAGGCTATATAAACGTATTAACATTCCATAAGATAAAGGCAAAACATAATGGGTAAGAGCCACGCTGTTCTAAATCCAAGGAGTGAACATCTTCTCCATATCAATCTTGATAGTCATATGTCCATAATGTGTCCAAAAAAGAAGATGCTTCACTACTAAGAGTTAACAATATTTAAACCAGTTCAGGATTCAAATGCTCATATCATACAATATAGTGTTGAATCCACAAAAATTATACAATATTACAAAAATAGTGAAAATAGTAACCAGTCATGCATGAGTTGGTTTGTAAAAAATAAACCAAAGTTTTATAAACATAAAAGGCAGGAAACTATAGAATAACTGAGCGTATAATTCAAGGTGTTGTGTTCCATGTAATCATCATCATAATCCTCCATTTCCTGGAAAAAATGATTTGATATTCAGATAACCATACTAATTATTATTCAAAAGAAACTGGCTACAGAATCATAGATTATGTAGGTAGTCTTATTATTAGCAAATGAAATGAAATTAAATATATTTATTTTGATTTTTTATAATAGAAATGAATAAAATAAAATAAAAATTGTTTTACCATTATAAATTAGTAAAAGCAGGATCTGATAGTTCAGAATTTATAATGGCTTTGAAATTGGTTGTGTTTTTTATTATGATATTCCATGACTTCTTGATTATTTTGCTTTCCCTCTCTGTGTGTTCCTTCAAGTCAAAATTCTCTTATTCCAATAGGGCATTCCGAGTAGTCAAGTGTTTCACTTGAGCCTATAAGAGCGGAATATCTTTATAATAACGCTCTATCCAGTCGAGGCAACTATCACAGTGTACTAGGGAAATCACAGACTGACATGGAAAATAGTCGACAATGGGTGCTTCATGTGTCATTGTGGTATGTTCCAGGTCGTGACCAATACCTGAAAAACCTTACTTTCCCTTGATACAAGGGGGTAAATTAGACATGAAGTCATACTTCTCAACCTGGGTAACAACCTCTTTCCCGGGGCACTAATTTTATGGGTCTTTACGAGCCAAGAAATTGTCTATATCTCGATTTGAACACCAATCATTGATCTCGATCGGATCAATCGAGCTCAAATTATTACTCTTTTGATTTCTTAGTTTTCTAGAAATCAAATGACCAACATTCTTATTCCTGAAATTTAAATCTGTGCTCTGTGGTTTCTTTCCCTTATGGAAATTCTTCACAACAGATTTATCATTATTGTTTAAAATAGAGTCGTTCATAGGCACAGGATGATCCTTTTATTTTAATCTGGTAATTACCTATTCCAAAGAGCTTCTAGTTGAAAACCTACATGGTAATACTTTATCCACAGCGGTTTCATCAACAACAAAAACTGGTTCAATAAATTCTGAGCCATCAATCGAATTAATGACCTGGATTTCAGTCACTGGTCTGTCCAAATTAGGGTTTACAATTAAAAGAGGTATTATTGTAGCGTCGATCTGGGTGAAGCCATTTCTGATCAGAAAGGTCTCCCAATTTTCACCTATTTTCGACAAGTGATAAACCAACAAGATTTTAACGAGTCTATGGTGAAACAGACTCGAATCAATACCCTGTCACTTAAATCTCTTAGAAATTTTATAAATACTCATCGACAGGTAAAAAGGCATATCCAACTCAAAACCTATGAAATTCATAAGCAAACGGATGTGGTACAGAAAAACCAGCCCATACTAGCCTTCACAAGTGACAAATTGTTTCAGAATTAAAAGGAGATTGTGCCATCTAGGTTTTAGTAAGGCAATGGGTATACCTTTTGTACACTAAGTGGATTTGCAAGAAACCATGAATAAACTCCATGGGACGTCCTCCATATTTTCATTCTTAAACCACCTATCTCCTTTTAAAGGGAGTCATGTCTCCCTGCTCATGAAATCCTTTGTTAATTCCATTTGTACATCGCCTATCTTGGCCCTAAAACCGTCAAAAGTTTGTGCAAAAGCTTTTGCAACCTAGTGATTATAGACTTCGAACTTCTTGAGAAACACATCCCATCCATGAGCCTTTAGGTCATCAATAGTGTCATCATGGGATAATAGAGCTTGGAATCTATTTGTCTCGATACGAACCACAGGTTCCATTACCACTATGACAAGGATACAACATATATCACATGGGATAGGTTTGGGTTTCCAATGAACAGGCAGTAGAGAGAGAACTAAGCGAACTGTGATGGCACGAAAAATGAAAGGTTTGGGGACTGTCATAACTCGAACAGAATGGTTAGGGAAAATGAACATAGGGGGCTTGAAAAACTACAAACCATTTCTCATAATGAGTGCCAAACCCTCCACATTAGACAACCCCATACACATAATGAATGGTCTCATTAATATTTTGGGTCAGTAAGGTGAAACGAAAACGCAAGTACAACATGCCTGTACCAATTTAAATGAAGGTTGATATGACTGTTGAGTTTATGAAAACCATATCAACTGTTAAGCTAGTGTTTAATGCATTCGACCATTTCACAAATTAATTCAATCGATTAATTATAGAAGCAATGAAATCACGATACCCACAATACTACAAAGATTTTGATAGTGGATTTATTAACAAGCTCATTAGAATTGAGTTAAAACCATATATGAGTACCTTTAAAATGATATTTCTAAGGTAAAAGATATGAAACCAAGCCAAGTTTTATATTTTAAATTCATGCTTACAGTCATGAATTTAAAACAAAACAAAACAAATGAAAAATGCAAACAAAAACTCAATAAGGTAAGCTTAATCCAATCATCGTTTTGAAACTCATAAACATTCACAAATGAAAGGTGATGGCAGCTACAAAAAGCTATAATTTCTCTGTGGGAACTTTGATTGTAATAAGAATCGAAAATTATTGGTGGCTGCCAACAATGGTGACATACTGGGTGAAGCAGTTATCTCTGCATCACCAGAAAATGTATGTTAGGGTGAATCAGATGAAATGATTTTTTTAGAAATAGTTAACAACATGTCAAGCATACTGATCATAAATCAGAAAATAATGCAGTTTAGCATTAGATGTATTTATGTCTAAAAAAATGTCATTCGGTATCTAACTTAGATTATGAGTGTAGCGATTGTTTATGCAGTTGACTTCGATACTGTTGACATGGCCACTGCTGCCAGCAGGCGTCCATAGCCTCGACAAGGATGTCATTTGACCCACTCTAGTACCTCTATCATATCCAAGAGTCATCCATTCATGATATGAGACACCATTCCACTTTATAAAATTGAAATACTTACCTGAGGATCTTCTTAAACCCGGCATTGCTTCGCTGCCAGGAGGCTTTTTCAATACCCTGATGAAGTTTCCTTGGTATCATGCATGCATTTACCCGCTGCCAACAGACCTGTTCAACATCCCAGCGGGTTTACATACACTTCTCACACATTACCGTGCTTTCAACCCTCTATAATTTGTTTATAGTTTGCAGAACTTAATAATATTCAAGAGGGCGAGGTGATATTGAAAATCTTGTAGTTTGGAATGAAAAAATTTGATCTTTTACCAATTATTCTTTTGTTTTGATGACCTTCATCATGATTTGAACACTCAGATTTCAGTTAGGAGACCATATCGAGGACAAGAAGGTATAGTTGAGTTGTTTTTCTCAAAACAGGGATAGGGTTAGAAGTTTATTAATGACAATCACGTCTACTTGTAATTTCAATGAAAAACCAGAAACACTGATTTGAACAGAAAATCACTTCTGCTTATTTGAGTTTTAGCACTTACTACTCAGGTGCTTGGAAAGTTATCAACTATTGCTAATGAACGAAAATTATGATTTCCTTACACAAATGAGATGGTGACTCAGACACAATTATTCAGAAAACAAATCAAAATCAAGAAAAATGAAAAGAACCAAAATAAAAAACAGAAAAGAAAATTTAAAAATATTTACAAAAGAGTGGAACAAAAAACATCAGGTGAAATACCTCTTGAGGGATTGGCCATTCATTGGGAAAGTGTCTGGTTGTCCCTCTAAATTATGTAGATGGAAAGAGCTAGGACCCAATTTTTTAGAAATTACAAATGGTCTTAGCCATAGATTTTGGAACTTGGTATGTCCCCCCTTACCCTCATGGGCTTTATCTCACTTGAGAACCAGATCTCCAACATCGAAACTCCTATCTGAAGATGAATTCAAATCAAACCATCTTTTTACAATTTTTTGGTGCCAATCCAATTTATACTTTTCTTGTGTCCTCACTTCCTCTAGTTTTAATAAGGCGTTTATTTGATTTTCTAGAGGAGGGCACACCTCTTCTTGAACTTTCTGCGATAATTGCAGGGAAGGAAGTAAGACATGCGGGGGGAGAATTTCTTCTCTTTCATAGACGATGAAGAAAGGGGAATTACCAACAGAGGATTATGGGGTTACTCTATCATCCCAGAGTGCATTACACAGTGTATTGTGCCAATTCTTGTGATTTTCTAAAACTGTCCTTTTAATAATCTTGATTAAATTTTTGTTTGTTGATTCTGCTAGGCCATTTCCTTGAGGGTTGTATCTTGTAGAATACTTCAGTTTAATCCCTTTTTCCAAAGCAAAAACATTCATGTCAGGGACGAAAAGTAAGAGGCGTTATCAAAAACCAAACACTCGGGAATGTCGAATTGAGTGATGATATGAGAGTTCAAAAAAGATACTACCTGATTTGTGTTCACCACTTTCAAAGGTACATATTCGTGCCACCTTGTAAAATAATCCATTTTTGTAAGGATATACGTGTGCTACTGTGAAGAAGAGGGATTAATTGGTCCTATGATTTCTAGGCCCCATTTCTGAAAAGGTGAATCCATAGAAATAGACTGTAAAGGGAATGCTGCCTTTTTCACTCGTCCTACAGCCTTTTGGCAGATTATGCATTTATGGGACAACGTATGGGTATCTTTAAACATGGTAGGACAATAGTACCCATCTCGCAGCACTTTGTGGGTAGTGGTATCTCCACCGAAGTGACCACCGGCTTCACCTACATGAAGTTCAACTAGAACTTTTTCTGACTCTTCCTTTTCTAAACAACGCAGAAAAACACCATTGAAGTTCTTTCGAAATAATACATCATTTATTAAATGGAAAGATGCAGATTTAATCCTAAGTGATCTTCTGTTTTTATAATCAATATTGCAGGGAGAAGATCCATGTGTTAAATAGAATCTAATGTTCTCATACCAAGAATTGGCAGTGGCTTGTGCACAACTGATCTGTTTTTGTTTATGTTGATCCACAATTGAGGTGTTTATTTGACTTTCCCTTTCTTCAATTGAATCAGCCACTAGTTTACACAGGCCTTTACCTATAACAATTTGTGCAGGGGTTATTTCAAGGTCATTTTCCTGTAGTGACGTCATCCAATTTTCTCTTTTCTCACCCAGTTATTTTTGTACTAACAGATTTCTTACAGCTGGGTAAGGAACAATAACCTTGGTTCTGGATTTCAATAGGTAAGACCGAAAGTGTTTCACTTCTTTGAAAACAACATATGGTTGTTGATATATTGTTGGGTAATTAAGTTATGCTCCTTTAAAAGATGAGCTCATGAAGGCAATGGGTATCTCATTGCTTTCAAAATTTTTATGTGTAAGAACAACAACATAAGATCGGTCAGATGCAAAAGTGTAAAGAGTGAAATCCTGAGAAAAGTCGAGACTCATCAAGGAAGGGGATTCTATTATTGATTTTCTAATTGAATTGAAATCCCCACTTTCTTGTGATCCCCGACGATACAACACATATTTTTTAATTAAATTTTGTAACAGTCTAACCATTTCTGAGAAGCTTGGGACAAACCTTCTAACGAAATTAATCTTGCCCAAAAAGGACTGCATGGCTTTTTTGGAAGAAGGAGGGGGGAGTTTAGTAACATCTTGGGTTCTTTCAGGGTCAATAATCATTCTGTCCTTAGATACTATGAACCTAATTAGTTTTCCTTGCTCTATTGCAAAGACCGGTTTATTAGGGTTGAGAGATATGCCGAACTTGCAGCATCATTCAAGGACATCCCTAAGGTGAGATAGGTGATCTTTCTTGTTTTTAGAGAAAACAGTGACATCGTCAATATAGACCAGGGATGACTGGTTAATGAGGCCATGGAAATAAATGTCCATTACTCTCTGGAAAGTGTCACCAATGTTTATCATTCCAAAGGGCATTTTCCTGCAGGCGTAAGTGCTCCATGGGGTACAAAAGGTGGTTTTAAGCTAGTCTGAGGAAGACATAAGGACCTGGATATATCCCAAAAAACCATCTAGCAGAGATAGTCTTTCGAAACTAGACACATGTTGTAAAATTTGTTCCATTGGAGGAACGGGATAGTTGTCTTTATCAGATGCTCGGTTTAAGTTCTGAAAATTGACACAGAGTCAAATTTCACCACTTTTCTTCCTTACAGGGACTAGATTAGACACCCATTGCATGTGCCTAACTGGGAAAATTATCTTTGCAGTTAGTAATTTGTTTAGTTATTTCTTAGCAGTGGGTTCCAACTTAGGATGCATCTTCCTCAATTTCCGTTGAAAAGGTTGAGTCTGGGGTTTCATAGGGATAACATGTTGTATGATGTTAAGGTCAATTTTTTTCAATTCATCATACGTCCAAGAAAAAACATATTTAAATTATTTAAATAACTTTATTAAAGGGGATTTTTCTTGCTCGGAACATCCCTTTCCCAGATTAATATTTTGAGGATTATCCCTTGTTCCTAAATTAACCATTTCATAGATCAAAGAGGAACTGTTAGTTTTACAATTTACTGCCCCTCTAAATTTATCGTGCAAATCATAAAATTTCTCTAGTCTCACAACATATATGGGGATAGATTTTACCATCTTGGATGTTGATTCAGGAGACCGAGGATCAGATATTACCATGAAGTTGCAAAGGTTATCGTCATGAGTACCTTCATCAATGACTGCACCTTGGAAAGTGTCTTCCATATGTAGGAAGTTGATGATTTGTTGGTCATCATCGAATACTCTCCAATTTGTAATGTTATCCAGGATCGATGGCCTAAACAACAATTCAATTGAAAATTCATTAGGGTAAATACCTTCAGTGGGTAATAGTTTAGAAGCAACATTGGCCAATAAATCAACTTCTGAATTACTTAATCTAGGAATGGAATTTATATTAAATGCTGAAAATTTATGCATCAAATTCCATACCTCGGTTTGGTAGCTCTTAAGATGTGGGGATAAACAATGTATGGCATTTCTTACCTGCTTAACCATGATTTTTGAATCACCGAATACTATCAAATTTTTTACGTCCATATCCAGTGTTTTCCTAAGTCCTTGTAGAAGTGTTTTGTACTCGGCCATGTTATTAGTACATTCGAACTCTAACCGTCAAGCTATAAAAGTCTTATTACCTGTAGGATCGATGAGTACATATCCAACACTTGCCCCTTCTTTGGATTTTGATCCGTCAAATTATAAGGAACATATATGTGTGTCGTCAACAGTACTTAGCACACTTGGCAAAGCTGGTGTATGAGTATAGGTTATAACTTCATATTGTTGCCCAGGATCAGTGATAGAAGAAATTTTGGTCATGAAATTACCAAAGAAGGTATTCATTGCCTGTGTTTCAAACGAATTTGCATATGTAAATAAATTCTCATTCGTATCATTCAGATCTGTTACAATATGTTTAAGATGACGTCCTTTGTTTATCCTTATTTTGTTGGGTTATCCATTTTCAAGCAGCCACAAGTGAGACCAATATGTGATAAAGTATCAGTGTAGCTATTCTGACCAATACCTGCTTAAAAAAAAACCATAAAATTCAGGGATATCAACAACAATAATATCAATTATCTGATGAACCTTAGGATTGGACGATAATCTAATCAGCACATTCTTAAGCTCACCAATTACTTTAACGTTTGTTCAATCTAGCTGAATGATTTTGAGATCAGAAGGTTTAACTTATGCATTTATTTTTTTGCATACAAATAGAGGCATCACGTTTGATGATGTACCAGAATCGACCATACAATTATGTACATTCCTATTAAAAATTTCGAAGGTTAACAAAAAAGGCAAGACATTTTTCCGAGTGTTAACAATAGAATTCTACTGATTTTTTGTTGTTGTCCCTAAAAAAGTGTTATCTACATTTGCTACAATTTTTCTGCTAAGTCCCTTTTGTCTGGAAGTTTAGATGTATTTTTCATTGGAACATTTTTAGCTATGTTTGAATCAATTTCTGCTAAATTTTTTTCTGCTAGAATCGTTCTTTTTACTGTTTTCAGCAACGCTTTGAAGCATTTTCTGCAAAATAAGGGGAAATTTCATCATTTCAAAAATAGACATATTAGCCCTCAATTGTTTTAGATCTTCAATTAAATCATATTCTAAAACTGGGGATGCTAAGCTTTGTTTAGTTTCAGTTTTCTTTGATTGTTTTGGAAACACATTTTTACTCACTTCAGAAGGGGGTTTGTTTTGTGTTTTGCTTCTTGTGTTGTAGGGGTGGACAATTTCAAACTTCGCTTGGAAGATACTATTCGACAAGTGACTGAAAACAGGGGGAGATTAATCTTCCTCTTATGGTACCTCTTCCTCAACTGCATCGTCAGAATTTTCAGGAGGAACAGAAGCAGAATTATCATGTGCTTATAAGATAGTTTGCAAAGCATACTGTAAACTTTCAAAATTTAGACCTTTTGCGGTTGGGTTTGGCCAGTTAGAAGGAAAAGGTTTTTTGAAAGGAGGTTTAAAACTTCCTTTTCTTGTGGATGCCTCCTCGACTGATCTCTTCAAGTCGACGACCTGATTGGACAGTTTTTGGAAAGCTTTCTGCAAGCTCTCTAAGTCTAAAGTTTCTTGTTGATTCTTAGTTTGAGGAGGTCTGGTGAGAATTTCTATTTTCTTCTTAGAGGATGAGGTTGTTTCAGCTTCACTATTAAGATTATATTTTAAGCTTAATATATTTTTCTCAATTTGACATGCCTCCTCAAAGGATTCCAGCAATGTGTTCTTTTTAGACCTTTTCACCCATATGGCTATATTATTGTGCAAGGCTTTAGCATAATATGAAACAATTAAACTTTTTGCGGGCATCAAATCTGCAGGGATTTTATTCTTTAAAGTAAGAAATCTTTGGTTAAAGTCTTTCACTTTTTCCTTAGGATTCATTTTTAAGCTGGAGATTTCCATAACCAAGACTTCAGGAGATTTATCATCTATGAATGTTTCCAAGAGACAAGTTTCAAACTTGTCCCAAGAGACGATGGTTTGGGGTTGCTGAGAAAAATATCATGTGGAGGCATTTCCCTCAAAAGTATAAGGAAATAATTTGCATACTACATCCTCGTGTTCAACACTTCAGAGTGTAATGGCCAACATGAATTTCTTTATGTGATCCTTAGCATATTTCTTTGAATCTGGATCAAATTTAGGCATCCATTTCTCTGGATGCTTAGGTAATAGGTGTTGAGGTCCAGGTACAACCACGACATCTTGATCGAGCCAAGGTATGGCGGGATTATTTTGGTTTTCCATGGGATTTGGTGGTGTCGAAGGCTGAGATGGTTCGGATGAAGATTCGCCTTCGTCTGAAGACTCTCCTCCTAAAGAGGATGGATAAGAATCAGGTGGAGATGGTGGAAAATCGAGTCCTCCTATTCCAGGGATGAGTTTTTCAGTAGGATTGGTAGTATTTCCACCTAAAGGGTTTTGGGGTAGACCAGTGCCTTGAAGTTTTTGTCGCATATCCGTGAAATCAAGGGGTTGATTAAGTGGCCTAGCAGGTTGTCTGATACAGGCTAAGGAACTATGCGTTCTTATGAGTGACTGATGAACTATTTCTTGGACGTCGGCCCCTTGAGGAACTAGTGTCATTGGTTCAATGGGAATCTCAGGGTTATCGTTTGAGGTAGTTTTTGTTTCAAGTGTAGCATTATTTTTTGAGTGACTACGCGTTACGACATGAATGCGAGTGTGTGGGGGAGGAATCTTGTGACCTCCACGTGCCATCAATTTAATTCACGCCCTCCTTCTAGCATGATTTGTTGGCGGGTGTAAGTGACACACTGTCAACTAGAAGGTCAAATCTGGACCGGGGTTGTCTAAATAACCCAAGCCATTTGGAATGAAATGACCTGATGGGTTTAATGGCTCTGTTGACCAACTAAAGTCCTAAAAAAAATAGTAAATGAAATAAACTAATCTAAATCTATAATACTAAGGATATAAATTCAATAATTACAAATGTCTCAATAAGGAAATGAATATGTGTGTATGCTTATATACAATATATATACAATATTGCAAGATTTCAAGGATATCTTGCGAAATAGATGTTTTTTGAAGATGTTTATGAAGTAGAAAAAGAAAGCACATACATTTTATATTTTTTTGTTTCATATTTAAAATCTAAAGAACTAAAGAATACTAATCAAACACAAATGAAATAAGAATAGAATAACAGTCAAAGCTAATTTAAACTATTCTTATTTCATTGATATATAAACTAACAAAAGAACTAGAATATGAGTAAACTAACATGTGGTTAATCACCTAATGAGTTATGTATCTACGCAATTCAAACTCCCATCTATCCTACCTGTGAGGGAAAACTTGTAACAAGATGGTACTAACACTCCCAGAACAAACTCAAGGGTGTTTTGGAGCAGGAATACAAGAGCAGATTAATGAACGAATAGATCTAATGATCTTATAATGATGAACACTTATAATAAAAGAAATTTAATTCAAAGCATTCATGTGATACATCATTTAACATATAGCATAAATCAACGATATTTGAATGAAATATTGATCACAGATTTAATATATGAACAACAAATTACAGACATAATTAAAGTGTTGAATAATATGAAATATCATACGATGATAAGACTAAAGCTGTATAAATGTATTAAAATTCCATAAGATAAAGGAAAAACATAATGGATAAGAGCCACGTTGGTCTAAAGCCAAGGAGTGAACATATTATCCATATCAGTCTTGATAGTCATATGTCCATAATGTGTCCAAAAAAGAAGATGCTTCACTACTAAGAGTGAACAATGTTTAAACCAGTTCAGGATTCAAATGCTCATATCATAAACTAAAGTTTTATAAACATAAAAGGCATAAAACTACAGAATAATTGAGCGTATAATTCAAGGTGTTGTGATCCATGTAATCAACATCATAATCCTCCATTTCCTGGAAAAAATGATTTGATATTCAGATAACAATACTAATTATTATTCAAAAGAGACTGGCTACAGAATCATAGATTCTATAGCTAGTCTTATTATTAGCAAATGAAATCAAATTAAATCTCTTTATTTCAATTTTTATAACAGAAATGAATAAAATCAAAACAAAATCATTTTACCATTAGAAATTAGTAAAAGAAGGATCTGACAGTTTGGAATTTATAATGGCTTTGAAACTGGTTATGTCTTTTATTATGATATTCTCGAACTTCTTGATTCTTTTGTTTTCCCTCTCTGTGTGTGCCTTCAAGTCAAAATTCTCTTGTTCCAATAGGGCATTCTGAGTAGTCAAGTGTTTCACTTGGGCCTGTAAGAACATAATATCTATATAATAACGCTCTATCTAGTCGAGGCAGTTATCACAGTGTATTGGGGAAATGGCAGACTAACGTGGAAAACAGTCGATAATGGGTGCTTCATGTGTCACTATGGTCTGTTCCGGGTCATGACCAATACCTAAAAAACCTTTTTTTCCCTTGAGACAAGGGTGTAAATTAGACATGAAGTCATACTTCTCAACCTGGGTAACAACCTCTTTCCTGGGGCACTAATTTTTTGGGTCTTCACAAGCCAAGAAATCGTCTATCTCTTGATATGAACACCGAACATCGATCTCGATTAGATCGATCGAGCTCAGGTGATTACTCTTTCAATTTCTTAGTTTCCTAGAAATCAAATGACCAACATTCTTATTCCTAAAATTTAAATCTGTGCTCTGTGGTTTCTTTCACTTGCGGAAATTCTTCACAACAGATTTATCATTATCGTTTAAATTAGAGTCATTCATAGGAACATGATGATCCTTTTCTTTTAATCCGGTAATTAACTGTTCCAAATATCTTCTAGGTGAAAACCTACATGGTAATTATTTATCCACAAGGGTTTCATCAGCAACAGAAACTGGTTCAATAAATTCTGATCCATTAATCGAATCAACAGCATGGCTTTCAGTCACTGGTATTTCCTAATTAGGGTTTACAATTAAAAGAGGGATAACTATAGCGTCGATCTGGGTGAATCCATTTCTGATCAAAAAGGTCTCCCAATTGTCACCTATTTTCGACAAGTGATAAACCAACAAGATTTTAACGAGTCTGTGGTGAAACAGACTCGAATCGATACCCTGTCTCTTAAAGTGCTTAGACATTTTGTAAAGACTCGTCAACGGGTAAAAATTCATATCCAACTAAAACCCTATGAAATTCATAAGAAAATGGATGGGGTACAGAAAAAACTAGCCCATACCATCCTTCACAAGTGACAAACTGTTTCATAATTAAAAGGAGACTATGCCATCTAGGTTTTAGCAAAGCAATGGGAATACCTTTTGTACAACAACTGGATTTGTGGGAAACCGTGAATAAAATCCATGGGACATCCTCCATATTTGCATTCTTAAACCACCTCTGGCCTTTTAAAGGGATTCCTTCTGCCCTAGTCATGAAATCCTCTGTTAATTCCAGCCATACATCACCGATATTGGCCCTAAAACCGTCAAAAGTTTGTGCAAAAGATATTTCAGCCTAGTTATTATAGCCTTTGAAATTCTTGAGGAACACATCCCATCCATGAGCCTTCAAGTCATCAATAGTGTCATCATTGGATAATAAAGATTGGCATCTGTTTGGCTCGATACGAACCACAGGTGTTGTTATTAGATAAATCGGTAAATGTGAACATAAACTAATCTCCTTAGATCCACCTGGATCTAGAACAAAACAGGATAGGACATGGCACTTTCCCTAAGTTACAATCATTGATCTTACTACCAAAGAAGGAATTGATGACTTACCTTTGAGATCGCTTCCTTATATCTTTGTTGTTCCTGCTTCGCTCCGGTGCTCTTGTGATACTGATCCTGTAGTGAGACACAAACCAACCAAAGTGAAAGCAGAGAGAGTATATTCAATGACAACCTATGAATATGATCAAGGAATTATGCAATAAAATAAAGATAATTCTATGGGAAAGAAACATGCCAATGTATTGTATTAATAATAGGAAGAGAGATTACAACCAAATGCCTTGATGTCATAAGGTTCCTTCCAACAGTTCCTTGCTTCCCACACACTTTTGATCCAAGAATTCCGAGACTATAGATCTGACATCTATCTTGACAGAAGCAAAGCTCAAAGCCACCCTAACCAAGCTAACAATCCCAAGCCAAATCCAACTAACTTTCTCCATGAGAGATCCTCTCCTTTTATAAGTTGAAGAGGATAAGGTGAGGAGGTTAGGATGATCCCACTAAATCATGAAAGTGAGTAAGATCCAAACCATTCGGAGGCCACCTCACCATAGAAGTTTATCCTTTTAGAAGCATCGAGAAAATGCTCATTTTTCCCACGTACGAAGGCCGCCGTGACCTGGCTATAGTGCAACCTGCAGAAATTTTGTGCCCTAGCTATAGTGAAGCCTGTGGAAATTAGGTATTTCCGCACCCCATCTATGGTGCATCCTGTGGAAATCCTCCAAAATAGGGTTTTTACAGAGGAAAACACAACTTCTTCTCTCAAGGAAAGTTCTTCTCCCTTCTTTCTTCAGGAATTTAGGCCACTGACCTCTATGAAGGCAACATATAGGTTTACATCATTAATGATCATGAGGGTGACAAAAATAATGTGTAACAAATAGCCCCCCAAAGTATGAAGTTAGAACAGAGTGATAGATAAAATACTTTGTCGAGTGTGTGTAGGGAACAAGGAACACGTCGGTGGGAAACCTATCAACATACAAGGAAACACAGTACAATAATATTTCATCACTGAGGTAGGCATTCCCATACTCAGAATACAAATGAATCAAAGCATAAATGCCGACATGCGAAGATACATGTCAAGTAAGACAGGTCATGGCCACCAAACATACACCATGGATCCGTGCCATTATGACTCAAATATGAACATAGCCACCAAAAATACACTATGGATCTATGTGTTAAAGACTCAAATTTGAACATAGCCACGAGACATACAATGTGAATCTATGTAATAGTACACTGAATATACTCCAACGCAACCTGAATCTGTGAGAAAAGATTCAGGGTCTTCATCTCCACCACTCTATAGTACGAATCTAACCATGTGAATACATGAGATGAAGTCAAACATGGTAGAAACCACTTGATTACCGGTCATTAGTGTATATCATTGACAAGTGCGAGGGAAATCACCATTAATGTCAATGAATCCCAAGGTACTCTAGTACAATCCAACGAATGTGAATTAATGATCTAAGGTCAAACACTCAGCGGAATCTCCCGATCAGGGGTCAATAATGAAAACCCACTATCGAAAGTGAGGAAACCTGCCATTGAGGCATGCAAGTTCCAAGGTACCAATTAATTTCTAAGTTTAATTCCTTGATAATGAGTTGAAGTCAATAGGAAAAGACTCATCACAGGAGGGCCTTAATGTATCCCACATCAATGACACAAAACAGGTAACAAAATTTGATGTAGATTAGAGTAAGAGGTGATTAAGGACTGACTCATGGATGGTCAATGAAATAGAAGGCTTAAAGACTGTAGACATGGCTGACACAATAGAAGGCTTAAAGACTATAGACATGGTCGATTCAATAGAAGGCTTAAAGACTGCAGACATGGCCAACGCAATAGAAGGCTTTACAGGTTGAACTTCTCTTTGAACATATTGACGACACAACAACTGTCTTGGAAAATACTGACTCAACAACAGGGATCACAGACCAATTTGTAATCTTATAAAGCATTATGACCAAGAGACAAGCGGGTTTTCCAACCTAGACACAAAGCGATTGAAAGGGTGTCATGTTCAAAGGTGACTCTTCCATGGAATATAGGTTTAGACACATTTATTTCCCAATTTCCCCCCCACCATTTCTGGCGAGTACCTCTTTATTTTTATGCAAGCTTAAGGAGGATAACATATGCTTGAACTGTAAGCTCATCCTTCAGATGAGTCCTTCAAAGTATTTTTAATGAACCCTAGGAAGGAATGGTTCGGTCCCATATGGGTCTTTCGATGTTTGTTTAACAAGTCCAAAGATAGAAAACTCGAGGTTTTTTCATGTTTAGAGAGTCTGAAAAACACTTAAAGAAAACTCTCTTAGTTCCTTTTTCGTAAGTTAGTCTGATGAGATTGAAAAAGAGATAAACTACTGCTCAACGGACGTGATTTGTAATACTTTAACGAGCATGAAAAGAACAATATCCCTCAGCAATCGTTTCATGTTTAGATAGTCTGAAAAAAGCTTAAATTGAACTCCAGGGGGTTCCTTTTTTGTATAACCTTTACTAGTCCAAAAAAGTGATAAAAGTATACTCGGTTACATTCTCATTGATTTATGAGAACGAGAAAGAACAAAGACTAAGCTCGGTAACTTATTCTCATGTATTTATGAGCATAAGAAAGAACAAATACTAAGCTCGAGATAGTTTTCATTTTTACGCAAGCTTTAAAACAAAACAAAACTATGTTTGGGATAGATTTTATGTTTTACACAATCTTAAAAACTAAACTAAACTATGGTTGGACCTGGTTTCATTTTTATACAAGATTGAACCAGAGGAAACTATGCTTGAAGTAGGTGGTTTCATTTTTACACAAGCTTGAACCATAGAAAACTATGCTTGGACCTGGTTTCATTTTTACACAAGCTTGAACCAGAGTATACTATGCTTGAGGTAGGTGGTTTCATTTTTAAACAAGCTTGAACCATAGAAAACTATGCTTGAATTTCCCAACACATAACAAAAGGATGGTTGGTACTTAGCCCCCAGCTTAAGAAACTAGCAGCTCTACTTCAGCATGAAGTCCAGAGGCTGAAAGTATTGCCCCCCAAGATTTGTTTCATCCAACGACACAGGTGGATGAAATGAAACTTCAAATTATAGACGAAGGACTTGACTCAAAAAGAGAGGGGAAAAAGTTTTAACGAGCTTGACACAAGAGAAGAACTATGCTCGTGAATCCAGGTTCAATCCCTAGACCTTTGTTTCATTTTTTAACGGGCTTGACATAGAAACATGAACTATGCTCGTAACCTCTATTTCATTTTTTAACGAGGTTGTTTCAGAGACATAAAACTATCCTCGTAGCTAGTTTCATTTTTAAACGAGCTTGAAATAAGAAAATCTTGCTCGAAGTTGGTTTCATTTTTTAACGAGTTTGAAATCAGAAAATCATGCTCGACTCCTCTTGATCACAGCTTCCAAGAGGACAATGCTCTAGAAGTACACCATGTCAAGGGACAAAAATCGGTCATGTCTTCCAAGAGATCTTCATTTGACGGAAGAGACACACTCTAGAAGGAACACATGTCGAGGGTTATGAGAGGGGCAAGGAAGCTCCAATAGCTCTACCGAAGAGGTCACCATGTCAACTACCAAATCCAAGTCATTGTCATTGGCAGTGGAAGGCATGGGAGACAATTCCACATAATTTACCTGTGGAAGGGGCGATACCATATGCACATAAGAACTATGTAGGGAGGTCATTGAGGTCAAGTCAGGACCAAAAAATGAAATTTGATCAATGGTCACCATTCTTCCATCGCGAGGGAAAGATATCACATGAAAAAGAGTGGACACAATAACTTTCATGGCATAGACATAATCTCACCCAAGGAGTAAAGAGAAATCCAAGGGGTCTTGGACTACCATGACATTAATAAAGACAGTTTTCCCTCCCAAAGTTATAGGAAATCGAGGAAGGGCCCCTAAAGGTTGACTAATTCTTATGTTAAAAGCTAACATATTTTGTGTAACCGAGGCAAGTTGAGGACAACCCAAATATTTCCAAGGAAATGAGGACAAAATACTAATGGACACACCTTCATCTATCAATGTCTGAGGAACGTCTCGACCACAAACTTGCACTGTAATATGGAAAGGAATGTGAGAGGGAAGATGAGGTCCAGTTAGCACACCCCAATCAAAACGAATGGCCTCATTACTTGGAGGGGGTTCCACAAGAGAAGGAGGAATACCCCCCATCATTGTAGAGTCTGTATCAATGAGACAAACATGGGCAGTATCAGGTTTACTCTCGAGCGGGAGAGTAGGATCGAACAATGGCGAGATCGAATTGACCACATGGGTTGCATCCTCCAAGGGGAGAATGGGGTCGACGGGTGGAAACAGATCGACCACTTAGGTTTCACTCTCTGAAGGGAGAGTGGGATTGACCGAGGAAGGGATTAGATCAACCACTGTGTCAACTGGTTCAATTAAGGTTGTGACCAGATTGACGACTTGATCAATAAAATGACCGATGAAAGGGATGGATTGATCGTTCCATCAACTACAAGTGGGTCAAGAGTAAGATTGCGATAAGTAGCTGTAAGTTGAGGCTGTGAAACAGTCATGTTTTCCAGTAATTTCGAAGCTTCTTCCATATGAGGGAAAAGATGAGTACGATGATGCCCTTTCCATAACATACATGGGAACTTGGCTCTACTTTTCTTTTTCCCAACAATATTTTGACTAGTTGATGGGAGGTCATCAACATGTTCTTCAGAGGTTGATGACATGGGTTGGTGAGGGTGTTTAGACCATGCTTCTATAACCTTGAATAGACCAGGGAAATCCTTAAGAATATGGCTACCCTTACAAATATTGCAAGGGTACTTGGGCTTACAGGTTATTTGGGTGTTCTTGGCATCATCAAAACTCATAGCACGATCAACAGTAACTAGTTTCTTTCCAACATGTCCAACAGTGGTTGGAAGTTTGGACCCTTGTATATTTTTCTTCTTCTTATTCTTTTGTTTCTTCTTCTTCTTATTCAATGAGTTACTAGCTTTAGAGCTTTCACTCGATGAAGAAGATGAAAGGGAATACGACCTTGCAAGTGAGGAAGGTGAAGAAGACCTTACTAGTGAAGAAGGTGAAGGATCAACATGAGATTGATGTTCTTGGGGGAAGGTGCTTACAACTGAAGCACTAACTGCATTCAGGATTACTTGAGTGGAAAACAACCATACCGGTAATCCAATTGTGAGACCTGGAAGGCTCAAAGTAGCGATGTGAGGAGGACCAATGTTTTTGTAGGAAGGAAAAATAAAAGGTTCCCCTAGAAAAGGGGTTCCTTCATTAGTTGTTCCGAGAACTGACACCATTAAAACAAAAATCCAATCTAGATTCCGCTAGGAAAAACAAGTAGCACACGCTAAAAATCTAGTAAGCAAGCAAGCAAACAAAACCTTCTTGCAATGAATGCACTAGTTGGTGATGAAATCCAACATCGTGAGAACAAAGTAAGAAGGGGATGAGATAGAGAGGGTGGAAAAGCTACGTTGACGTATTTCTTAATGGACTTACACCCTGGTGCAAGATCCCACACATAAACGTGGGTATACCCTCCAAGGAGCTCGAGTGAGTTTGGAAAACGTCTATTCCAAGTACCGTGAAGACTTGCCACTCCACAGTCACCTTGTGTAAAGACCCTAAAGAGATAGGCCGCTAAGGTTACCAATCACTACAGTGATTCCTGGGGAAATAGTCATCAGTCAGATCCACACGCAAGGGCAGGGTATTTGGCCCAAAATCAACTTGAAAGGATTCCACTCATCATTGTGGGTATACCTCTCAAGTGACCCCCATAATACGTGCAACCTATACACCAAGACCAACAAATCAGGGTGATTAACTCTGCCAGTCTCAATGTGACCTCGTGATTGATCCTTGTGTTAGAAGGGCTTCCCAGGACAAAATGTAATAAGTGGATTTAACCGCTCCCTAAATCAAGATTCTATGTTTGTTTGCAACTTTGGAAAGTTATCTTTCACACCTATTCCAAAGCCCCACAACTAATCTGATGTAGGTTTTCTACCAGAAAGTATGAAAAATGTCTAATCAATTTTTTATAAGCGCTTTATTTTATGGTTTTTGTTACTCAAGAGGAAAATGGCGTGAACAATATGGTGTTTTGACCAACTCAAAAGTTATGCAAAGAGATGAATATGCAATATTTTCATTTCAATGAAAGCTATGCTACGAGAAGGAGAAAAAATTTATTATTCCCAGATGCACAATGTCCCAAAAATTACTAAACTCACAAATATCAAGATTTTCAAGAAATGAGACGAATAGACTATACACCAATACACGATTTAAGACCAAAAATCATGCAATTTCACTACTTCAAATGCAAATATGCCCCCAATCTAATGCAAAGAAAGAAATAATATTTTTTTTTCAAAGATAGTTAAAAGAAATAGCAAATCACTTCAAAAAAAAAAACAACCCAAACAAAATTTCTCTTTTACCGCGAGTTATTCAGAAAAAAGAAGTGTTATTTTCACTAAACAATTCTAAAGAAAAACAAAGCTTTGTCACTGAAAGAAACTCAAAGGGAGAGATCAAATATTTCAAAAGAAAACAAAGCAAAGATGGCTAAAAGAAGCTCAAAAACTATCAAGTATACTGTAAACAAATTATAATCAAACCCAAAAATTCACCCCAAAACCAAATCCAAGGTTTGGGTAAGGAAAACCATCAAAAATCAAGAATTTCACAATTTCCGTAGGCTGGAAGACTAGCACAGTGCGGAAATAACTGATTTCTGCGGGCCAGATATGGGTAGCGCATGACATTTCCACACTGGTCAAAATAGGTTGGGTACAGAAATCCTAAGTCACCGCACTGTCCCTCAAATCAAGGTGCGAAAATCAAACAAAAATAGAAAAAATTAAAAATTGAGAAGGTTTTCCAATGAATTTTAATAGTCAGAGAGTCAAGTTGGATCTTCCAGTGACTCAAAAAATAGAAACCAAGCAATCAAAGCAAGAAAACAAGGAAAACTAGGAAAACATTTGTTTCCCCAGTGGAGTCGCCAATTTTGTTATTGGATAAATCGGTAAATGCAGACATAAACTGATCTCCCTAGATCCACCTGGATCTAGAACAAAACAGGACATGACATGGTGCTTTCCCTAAGTTACAATCATTGATCTTACTACCAAAGAAGGAATTGATGACTTACCTTTGAGATCGCTTCCTTATATCTTTGTTGTTCCTGCTTCGCTCTGATGCTCTTGTGATACTAATCTTGCAGTGAGACACAAACCAACCAAAGTGAAAGCAGAGAGAGCATATTCAATGACAACCTATGCATATGATCAACGAATTATGAAATAAAATAAAGATAATTCTATGGGAAAGAAACATGCCACTGTATTATATTAATAATAGGAAGAGAGATTACAACCAGATGCCTTGATGTCATAAGTTTCCTTCCAACGATTTCTTGCTTACCACACACTTTTGATCCAAGAATTCTGAGACTATAGATCTGACATCTATCTTGACAAAAGAAAATCTCAAAGCCACTCTAACCAAGCTAACAATCCCAAGCCAAATCCAACTAACTTTCTCCATGAGAGATCCTCTCCTTTTATAAGTTGAAGAGGATAAGGTGAGGAGGTTAGGATGATACCACTAAATCATGAAAGCAAGTAAGATTCAAACCATTCGGAGGCCACCTCACCATAGAAGCTTCTCCTTCTAGAAGCATCGAGAAAATGCTCATTTTTCCCACGTACGAAGGCTGCTGCGACCTAGATATAGTGCAACCTGTGGAAATTTCGCGCCCTAGCTATAGTGTAGTCTATGGAAATTAGGTATTTCCACACCCCAGCTATGGTGCAGCCTGCATAAATCCTCCAAAATAGGGTTTTTACAGAGGAAAACACAACTTCTTCTCTCAAGGAAAGTTCTTCTCCCTTCTTTCTTCAGGAATTCAGGCCACTGATCTCTCTGAAAGCAACATATAGGTTTACATCATTAATGATCATGAGGGTGACGAAAATAATGTGTAACAGGTGCCATTACCACTGTGACAAGGATACAACAGATATCACATGGGATAGGTTTGGGTTTCCAACGAACAGGAAGCAGAGAGAGAACTAAGCCAACTGTGATGGCATGAAAAATGCAAGGTTTAGGGACGGTCATAACTCGAACAGAATGGTTAGGGAAAATGAACACAGAGGGCTCGAAAAACTACAAATCATTTCTCATAATGAGTGCCAAACCCTCCACAATACACAACCCCATACGCATAATGAATGGTCTCATTAATATTTTGGGCCAGTAAGGTGAAACGAAAATGCAAGTACAACATGCCTGTACCAATTTAAATGAAGGTTGATATGACTGTTGAGTTTATGAAAACCATATCAACTGTTAAGATAGCGTTTAATGCATTCGACCATTTCACAAATTAATTCAATCGATTAATTATAGAAGCAATGAAATCACGATACCCACAATACTACAAAGATTTTGATAGTGGATTTATTAACAAGCTCATTAGAATTGAGTTAAAACCATATATGAGTACCTTTAAAACGATATTTCTAAGGTAAAAGATATGAAACCAAGCCAAGTTTTATATTTTAAATTCATGCTTACAGTCATGAATTTAAAACAAAACAAAACAAATGAAAAATGCAAACAAAAACTCAATAAGGTAAGATTAATCCAATCATCGTTTTGAAACTCATAAACATTCACAAATGAAAGGTGATGGAAGCTATAGAAAACTATAATTTCTCTCTGGGAACTTTGATTGTAATAAGAATTGAAAATTATTGGTGGTTGCCAACAAGAGGCTAGTAAAGAAATGATTTGGTTACATAGGCTTATGGAGGAATTGGGAAAGAAGCAGGAGAATAGAAAGTTGTATTGTGACAGTGAGAGTGATGTTCATATTGAAAATAACTTAGCCTTCCATTCAAATACTAAGCATATATATATCAAGTACCATTTCATACGATCCATCTTGGAAGATGGACATTTGAAGTTGGAAAAGATATGTACTAGCTAGAATCCTGCAGACATGTTAACAAAGGGAGTAACCAGGGAGAATTTGAGTTCCTGTTCAATTTAATTTGTCCTTCAAGCATGAAGGTGAATATGAGAAAAAATTTAGGTCCAAGGTGGATCATAGTCCAACAGGTACAAGAACAGTGGAGTTGTTGTGATCAGTCTCCAAGTGGGAGATTGTTGGTTGTGGAGCCTGATTATCTTCTTTGTTTTCAGTCATGTTTATACCCCATGAATATTGTACACCCCTCCACACAAGGGGATTACAGAGGGGGATTTCCCCCTCTACGAGGTTCAGGGGGATCATCCCCCTAGTTGGGGGGTCTGAGGGAAAGTGGCCCCCAGTGGGGGGTTCAAGGGAAAAGCCCCCAAAGGAAAAATTTCCTTGTAAATGTATATTGTAATTTCATAGTCAATCTTGACCATTCATCATTAAGTCACAGATCCAATGGTAGAGATTATGTTAGGGTTTCTTTCCCTAGAAGGCAACCCTTTTTTATGAGGTAATTGTATTGCAGTTGTGTAATATCACAAATATTGTATTCTAAGAGAGGAGACTGTGAGATAAACAAGAGGAAGTTACAGAGGGTGTGTTGTAGGTTGTATCCCTTCATTTTTCTAGATAATAAAAAGGAAGGACCTGGCAATTTCTCTGGTGGACATATCCCACACTGGGTGAATCATGTATATCTATGTCTCTATTGTATTATGTATCTTTTATGTTTTATTTCCGCATTTGTTTTATTTTATTGCTCCACGATCTTTTTTTTCCAACAAATTTAACTTGAAATTCGTTGTGTTTGTTCATCTTAATCTAATGCATCTCCCCTTCAAATTTCATAGAGAATGGATGTACAGTTTAAAAGATATGGCCAAATAAATTTTTTATTGGAACTTTAAACTCCTTGTAGGAGCTCCTTCACTAGAAAATACCTCCTTATTTCATATTCTTCACAAACAAATGAATTTAGTGATTCTTTGACTCCAATATGGATTGTCGTGTTATGCAACTAAGAACTGGTTACACATGTCCCTATGGATTTCCTTTTTCTTAAACCATCTTTTACCCTGAACAAATTTATGCCTGATTTCTGGAAGAGCTTGTAGCAGCTCAATTCCTTATGGTTCTAAGCGGAGGAGTTGACCACTTTTGTTGGGAAACATATTCTCAATCATCCACTATTTATATCTTGTGCAGATTAGGGTTTCACTATTATGCAAACAAGTTTAGAAGAAAAACTGCGTAAATGATTAACACAATAAAAACTCGTTGTCGCTCTCATATGTCGTTTATGTCAAACCATAAAATCTTTTAATTTTTTCAAATGATAATATGGGCGGGTTAGATCATAATCTGACAATTGTAATAATGATATTTTTTGTGTGCTACAAGAACAACATGTTGGACAACTGATAGGGGGGGTGAATCAGTTGTTACCGTGCTTAAACAATTATGGTTCTTTTAAACTCTTTGTAGAGACACTGAATGATGATCACAATAATGCAGGGAAATAAACAATGACACTTTCAGAATCATTCACACATATGAGAAACACAGAGACAGATATTTCCCGAGGAAACCCATGCAGGGTAAAAACCTCTTTTTCTTTATATGATAAGTAATAGTTACATTCTTTACAGTATCATACATATGAGCACCAACTCATAATGAGGCTACAACCTCAG
>ML776561.1:1249631-1279397 GCA_009831015.1 Picea engelmannii | reverse complement strand
TAGCTAGCACAACTGGCTTTACATAACCAGTATCTACCACATCCCAGACATCTGCACCTAAAGCCATTATGTAGGTTCTCATTCTAACTTTCCAGAAGGCAAATTTTGTTCCATTGAACAGAGGGGCCTTATTGGTTGAATTTTCTTCATGGCTTGACATGTTTAAGCTCTAGGATCTACCCTTAGATAAAAGGGGCCGGATCTGATACCAATTGTTGGACAACTAAGAGGGGGGGTGAATCAGTTGTTACCATGCTTAAACAATTATGGTTCTTTTAAACTCTTTGTAGAGACACCGAATGATGATCACAATAATGCAGGGAAATAACCAATGGAACTTTCAACATCATTCACATATATGAGAAAGATAGAGACATATATTTCCCAAGGAAACCCATGCAGGGTAAAAGCCTATTTTTCTTTATATGATAAGTAATAGTTACATTCTTTACAGATCATACATATGAGCACCAACTCATAATGAGGCTACAACCTCATTTTTGCAAGCTGCAACTTGCTGAGAGCACCAACTCTCTATTTTCTATAGCACCCACTAGAAGGAAGCACCAACTCCCTGGTTTCTCTAGCACCAACTAGAAGGGAGCACCAACTCCCTGGTTTCTCTAGCACCAACTAGAAGGAAGCACCAACTCCTTGTATTCAAGCACCCACTTGAACCTTTGAGGACACTAGTCCTCCCTAGCTCCACCCAACCACCCTGAAATATAAATCTTTGCTACTGAAACTTATTACAGTGATATGATGTTCAACAATGGCTTACCAGACTCATCACTTTTCTACTGCATTTCGTTGCTCTGTCTACCTCATTGCCTTTTTGCACACATCACTTGCGTTGTTTGTTCTTCCACTTTTTATGCTCTGTGCACCATGTCCATTCACTGCACAGTTCCTCTTCTTTGCTATTCATTTGTTGCACTCTCCTCCTTCTTCACACATGAATCACCTTCACCAACAACAACCACAGAAAAATCCAATAGCAACAGCCACTCCATCTCTTCTCTGTACCGTGTATTTATAGCTTCTGTGCACCTTGTGCATGAAATGTTCGCAATGCCTCTGCATGTTGACTCCGCACCATTATCCTCCACCTCTCGAGTGCTCTGTCTGATCATCATCATGACTCTTCAGCTTCTCTGGTTGTTTTCCTACGCGTTCAGCATCACTGGATGTTATGTTGAGATTCCTCAGCCTCTCTGGCAGTTGAGACTCTTCGTCTTCTCTGTGATAGTCGAGCTCACCTTCTCTGTTTTAGTTACAGGATTCCACGCTCATCCATCTATCAATACCTTCTAAGAATAGTCTTCCTTCACTTGGACAAAGCTTGGAGACTCTTCATCTCCTCTGGCGATCACACAGGGGTCTCTTTGAATTCTCTAGCAGATGTTATCAATGGTTTCTGGTAGTTTCACTGTGTCGTGCATCAGTAGCCCTCCAATCAACACTTGATCTGACGGTTCAGATTACATCACGATTTCACCTATCGCGATATCGGGATTCCTAATGTCAATAATCTTTGACATGTCCAACTCTCGATCCACGAAACTCCGAAAAGGACTGGAATCAACAGTCCAGATTCAACCTTAATCTGACGGCTCAGATTACATCGCGATTTCACATATCGCGATATCGGGATTCCCGATGTCAATATTCTTTAAGATGTCCAATTCTCGATCCCCGAAACTTTGACAAGGATTGGAATCAACGGTCCAGATTTGATCTTGATTCAACGGCTGCGATTTAAGTTGTGATTTTTCATATAGCGAAATCGAGATTATTGTTGCATTGTTTCTTTGACATTTCCAACACGCGATCCTTGAAACTCCAAAGTGGTGTCCATCTACTGACGTCACACATGGATTGACACATGTTGAATATTGCCACGTGTCACTCTAATTCATGATTTACATGTGCCTGAAATGTTGAATCAGTCTGACACTTGTCATTACCTGGTTGTGCCATGTGTTCCTAGTTGACGTGGTCTACTAACATGAGTCGGGTCAACGGTCTAGATCACATCTTGATCTGACGGTTCAGATTCAGTCGTGATTTCACACATCACGATTTCGGGATCCTTGATGTCAATATTCTTTGACATCTCCAACACTCTATCCTCGAAACCCCGACAGGGAGTCGGGTCAACGGTCCACATAACCCCCTGAGATGGACGGTCCTCCTGCTTTCAGGATTTGTGAGCCCTCTACTCCTTGCACTTTTAAAGATCATACAGGTTTTCCTCGATCCAACGGTGGTCGGACCCTGCACTCAGATCTGACGCCTGAGATCTATCCTCCTCTTCAGCATGCTCTTCTTGTCTTTATTCAGATCTGACAGCCCTCATGTTGTCGGGATTTGTGAGCCCTCTACTCCTTGCACTTTAAAGAACGTGCAGTTTCTCCTCGATCCAATGGTGGTCGGACCCTGTGCTCGGATCTAATGCCCGAGATCTATCCTCCATATCTGTGTGCTCCTCTTGTCTACATTGAGATCTGACGGTCATCGAGAATTCGGGATGGGATCCAACAATCACCAACGCTTCTCCTCCAAGCTTACACATCCTTCTTACTTGGAATAATTTCTAAGTGTCAAGGGCCTCGACCTTTGATCCGCATGTGATCCTAAGTACGCTATCTCCCTTGAGCTTTAGTCATGAGTTAATCTCATCCCTGGTGCACACCTATGCACTGCATTCGACTCTGTGTTAATTCCTCCTGAGCTTACGTTGTTCCTGTTTTTCCATTGATGCACACTCTGATCCTGCCATCTTCACTGTTGTACTTGCCATCAATGACAAGCATACGCTACCTGTTAAACATTTGCCAACACAACATCATTCTTGTAGTGAATCTTTTTATCCTTTGGATCTTGGGAAAATACTTTTAATTGAAAATGTAAACCAAACAAATCTGACGTGACACATCTTATTTTATGCAAATATTTCTAAACATACCTTATAAAAATAAAATGAAGCTAGTTTCAAGAAAAGGTAATCACATCAAAATAAAAAACCAAAAATAAAGTGTAAAGTAAATGAAGAAAATTTAGACCAAGGAAAAAGGATTATGAATGAATAGGCTAAATTTTAGGAACAAAAACGTAGAAATAGGATTAGGGACTAACATCTTCTATCCTTGACTTTAATTTAATTCAAGGAATTATTAAAGTAAAGTGCTTTTATTTAGTAAGTTGAGTTTTATTTAAGGAAATTTTTTAATTAGCATTAGTGAATTAAATAATAGTCATTGATCTCAAGTGAGGTGAGAAGTAATCTCAACCGTCAATCACTTTAGATATTAGGGTTAAGTCATAAATCAATCATATAAAATCAAGGCTAGGGTGAAGGAGGAATACACTTTACTTTGTCAAATTGATAGAGAGAGATTGATTTGAGATAGAGAGAGTTGGATCATCAAGGACTATGATTCAAGGAGAAATTGGATAGGTGGAGAAGGAATTCCATTTAGATATATAAGCTAAAGAAAGAGAAAGAAAATACGTACAACAAAATGATCAACCGCTGCAGAAAATGCAAGTTTTCTGGAATAGTCGCGTAGATAGTGTGATTTTCAATGTTAAAATTGTGTCAATAGTGCAAGGAGGTGTGGGTATCAGTGCAATAGTTGCGTTGTTGTCGTGTATGATCATACATTACACTTTGGCAACATATCATCCATTCAAGTGCATATGTGCTTTGTCTCTTTTATGTTTTGGCCATTTTCCCAGTAAGGGAGCCCTTGTAAGCTTTGAAGTTATTTGAATGATAAGATTAGTTGATGGGAAAAATATCTTTATCTTGTGCATGAGATTTTGGTTTCCAGTACTTCTTCCGCTATCTTTATTTGATTTGAATATTTTAGTAGTGTATTTTTTTTGTGAGTTGCTAATCTAATTTGCAATAAGGAATCACTAGATAACAAAGTACCTAGGTGTTGGAGTAAGGGGATTTCAACATAAGAACATCATGGGTTTTATGCAAGTTGGATGGAAGTACAAGACGATAGGAAACAAGTCCAACTATTTCTTGAATTTTAAACGACCCTATAAATCAAGGTGAAAAATTTGTTCCCTTTCCAAACCAAATGGGACTCTTATTAGGCCTAATATGAATAAAATCATGATCTCCTACTTTATAACTTTGATCATCCCTATCTGCATTGACATATATTTTCTATATATCATGGTCTTCCTTTAACCATTGTCTAATCCAAATCACCTATTTCTCCATCTCTTAAATCAATTATGGCCCTATTGTCACTCGATCCTCTAACCTGTCTCAAGTCAATGGTGTCCTACATGGCCTTCCATATAGAGCTTGACAAGGAGGCATCCTGATTGAGCTATGGTAACTATTATTGTAAGAAAACTCCACCAAAGGTAGGTACTTTTTCCAAAGGGTTTGGTTATCCATGACTTACATCCTAAGCATGTTTTCCATAACTTGATTCACTATTTCTATCTTCCCATTCATTTTAGGATGATACATTATGATCAAGTTCAACTGAGTCCCCAACATTGACCGCAAACTTGTCCAAAACCTGAATGTAAAGAGAGAGTTTCTATCCAAGATGATATTCTTGGGTAACCCATATATACATATAATTTCACTTATAAAAACTCATGCCACATCAGTGACATCATATGTGTCTCTGACTAGAATGAAATGTGTTCTTTTTCTCAATTTATAAACTAAAACCAAAATGGTGTTGTGCCTTTGCGACATGAGTTGCAATCCCATAATGAAATCCACATAAATGACTTTCCCATTTGGACATAGGAACATCATGTGATTGTAATAGTATTGGAAGGTGGTTCTTATCAGCCTTTACATGATAACACTCGAGACATTTAGTGGAAAATTGGACTATATTGCATTTCATTCCTTCTTAGAAGAAAAGCTTCTTCATTTCCGCATACATTTTCTTCACACCAGGATGCACACAATAAATTTTTCCATGGGCTTCCTTGAGGATATTGCTTCAAATATCTCCTTCCTCAAGAATGTACATCCTTCCTTGAAATATCAACAATCCCTTCCTCAAGGAGATATCCTTTGAACTTAGGTTCTAACTGTCTCCCATTCTAAAGTGATGAACTAACCTTCAAATTCCAACTATCTCCAAAAAGTTTTCCTAACACTCACTCCCTCAAATTGACCTTTAAGGGCACCAGGGAAATATTCAAGGCTTTTTTCTTAGGGAATTTACCACCACATTCTCCCTCCCCTTGATGTACGAAATTCCAAAATCATACTCATAAATTCACTCAATCGCCTCTGCCTGACATTCAGATCCCTTTTTTTTAGTAAGTTATAATTTGGTATTACCTTCTAAGAACCGAACATAGTACAATCATAATATCATTAGCCTTGGGCCACCAACTATGGAAACCATCCCAAGGTTGTTTAAAATGATGAGCTATCCTAGAGGGGCCAAAAATTGGAAATGTGTTATAGTTATCCCATACATATAACATTATATAAACAACAAAACAAGTATAGAACCTTAAACTAGGATGAAAGACAAACATTCTTGCAAAAGGAAATCATTTAGTAGAGTGAGAGATCAGATCGACAGATGGATTGTCCATTTGGTGCAGTTATGATGGGATTGACCATTCCAGGATGATCATAGTCTAGGAAGGCATCTCCTAGGTGTGATGGTGCTATTGTGGTTTGGAGAAAATATCTAACAATAGATTAACCTTTTTGTCTAGCGTTTCAATTATGAAATTTAAATCAACTAACTCATCCTGGATCTTAAATATTAGATTCATGTGTTCCTCCATCAATCGATAATTCTCTATCGCTTCACCTGAGTTGTTTTCCATCAATTGATTCTAAGAATTCATAGAGGAGTCAAGAACACCCATCAGGATCGAGGCCTTTCTCTAGATAGAAAAAGAAGCATCTCCCTTCAATGGAGGGACTAGAGCCTTCTAAGAAGCTTCACCCACTACCTCCTCACCAATATTGTACCATTCCACCTTGCATCCCCAAATCATAGCGTTATTTTGTTCCTACTGCAATTCTTGACTCTCCACATGGGGTGTCGAATTGCCTCGGAGATCAACCTCTTGGGTCTCCATAATTGTGGTTTCACTCTCAATTTCATTGGAAAATTACATTGTACCTCCTCGTTGAGCCTCAACGCGTATTTTAGAACCTCTTCCCCTATGCACTCTGCCCTATTCTCAAATGTGTGGCATTCTATTAGTGTGAATTACAACAACACGGGCAAGAGGAGCCAACATTATCACCACCAGTTGCAAGAGAATATCATTGGGAAGAATTATAAGACCTTACACGAGACTGCTTTATTATCACCTCAGTCCCACTTTCCCTCCTTTGCAGGTAGGACATATTAACTGTTGGAATGAGAAAGTGATCACTATCTTTCCCATCAATTATACTAGACACCAGTGCTCCATCTCTTCTCGCATGCATCAAATATTCCATAAACTTAATGATCGGGTCTTGGAAGTGATGGGGGGATATATCCACCTGTCCTTATGGGATCGTGGGCTGCCAGGTGCTAGATCATACTTTTTCCAAACTCATGGTCATATTTATGATGATAAAACCCAATCTGGGGATGTGCCTTACTGCAAAAGCATTTCCTTGAATTCCAGGAGCATAGGGTGCTCAGGTATTTGTTTGCCTTCACAATCTAGATATTTCTCTCGATAGTTCACCCTAGCATTGGAAATCTTATAAACAATCTTATTTACTTCTCATTGGACATGTGAAGGAATGAGAACTAAGTGAGGAAGCAAAAAAAAATTCAATAATTCAAGATTACCTAGAAGTCTCCAGCTAGGGGAGAGCTTGGTAGGCTCTAATACATTTAAAATCCTGGAAACCATGGTCAAAATTACTTGTTGTTCCACAATGAGTTTTTGAAATCCAAGATGAGTGGCATCTTGAATACCCTGAATGAGTTCCCAAAGCTCAACATAATTATTTAATTCATGGCTGAAGCTACCCACTAGAATATGATGGATGTGACCTTGATCATCACAGAAGACGACACTAAAGCCAGTTGGTCCAAGATTTCCTTTGGAGGCTCCATCAAATTTAAGATTGAGGAATCCTGGGGGAGGGCGTTGCAATGAATTAAGACAACTGATAGAGGGAAGGTGGCTGAGAGTTGGCTTGGGGATTGGGGCTAGGAAGAGATCTCTTTTGAGTAATATGGATTTTCATTTGAATCACAATTTAGGTCATCTACCATCCACTTTTGTTGCCAAACTGTTTCCAGTATATTATCTTGAATTTTGGGCTAGATTTTTTGCCAAGACAATTTTTTTGAGTAAAATATTATTTGGTTCCTTCTTTCCATATTTTCCACAGGAGGAACCCCGGTAGAAGCTGCCAAATTTGGTTTAATATTTGGTTCTTAAAAGTTGAAGGTCTCCAACTATCAATCATATTAATAATGTTATCTCGGTGGTGATTAGAGGTGCACATTATTTGAGCTACCTGATCCCAAATGTCATAGTTTAATTGGCATTGATTAAGTAGATGATCTATGATTTACTCATATTGCAGGCATATAGAAAAAACATATGGCCCAATGAAGCCCCTCTTTCTGAGGTTTTCCCAAGTTGAGATGCGTTTATGTGAAACTAACCATAAAAATGTGCTTACCTTCGACCAGAGATTGGCTTTCCAAATGTTGTTCTAGGTGTTCTCCTTAGTTAGTAGGTGAAATTGGGATTTCATAACATAGGCTTCCTTTATAGAGAAGAATCCTTTCATAGAGATTCCCCATATAAGAATGTCTATCCCATGCTTGATCTAGATTTTCCAAAGTGTTGCTTCATCTTGCCAATGTCCAAGGTCCACATCCTCAAGAATTATGAGAACCATGTAGGTGGTTTTCCAGTACCTCCATAAAGAAGAGGAAGAGGTGATTTTCCAATAGTCCACTACACAAGTGGCTTTGTCTTACCTCATGTGGTTTTTAAGGTCCAATAGTGTACCCATATGATGCAGTGGTTTCATTTTCTACCAGGAATCCATCCAAAAAAGAGCATCCATGTCATCGTTGATTTCCCAAAAAGCATGCTCTTGAACTAGGGAGTAATTCTGCCAAACCGCATTCCAAATCAGAGAGCCATTTTGATGTTCATTCCACCTAATTAACTTTACCTCCTCCACATTTGGTGTGTATTTGTGTTGCCACATCCTGGCCTAGAGATCCCCTGTATTTTTTATCCATCTTAACCATATTTTGGCACCCATGACCTGTTTAAGAAAGGAAGGATCCACTAAACCTAAACCACTTGCTTATTTTGGTTTGTATATGTCCCCCCAATTTACGAGCACCCATTTTCCCCCTTCTTTAGTTCCTTACCACAATAATTCCCTTTAGATGTTTTGGTTAGTTTTAAGCATTGATTTAGAGGACACTAAGGCTGAAAATATGTAGATCAGGATGGCATGCAATATATATTTTATAAGCACGATTCGACTAACAAGATATAGGGAGAAGAAGGTCCAAGAATTGATACGCTTATCAGTGGATGAAATCAGACTCTCTCAAGAACTATTTCAAATATCATTATAAATGAGGTGAATGCCAAGGTATTTGGACGGAAGGGAGCTCCTAGTGTATCCCATGATGTGAGTGATGTGGGTTTGAATGGTGCGAGGGGTATTAAATAAGAATATCAAGGATTTATCAGTGTTAATAGAGGTTTTTGAGGCCTCACTGAAGTCATTAAGGATTCTAAGGATTCTATAGGATTCTATACCAATAGGTCCCCCCATCAACATTGTCTCATCAACAAATTGGATGTGCAAAATGGTGGGTCGTAGACCATGCAAGGGAAGTCCCTTGAGAGAGTCATCCACTATAGCATCTTTGATGTAATGGTTGAGACCTTACGCCATAACAAAAAGAAGGAAAAGGGAGAGAGGGTCCACTTGATGGATCCTTCTAGAGGGGGAGAAGGGTTTGGATGGAACACCATTGATCAAAATTGAAAAGAAGGAGAAATAATTGAGGTTCAAGACCCAATTATCCTAGGATTCACATAATCCAAAGGCAAGGAGGAGTGAATTACATATATTTCCATTTTAGTTTGTCAAAATATTTAGAGAGATCCAACTTGATGAGCATAACAAGAGTGTTATCATATTTCAGGGACTGAATAACCTCGTGAATGAGGATAACATTGTCCATGATCTGATGCCCTTCCACATATCGTGATATTCATGAGAAATAATGAAAGAAAGAAGGGATTTGAGTTGAAGATAAATTAACTTGGTAATGATCTTGTAGATGAAATTGCACAACGTAATGGGATATAATTGCTTAAGATGTGAGACATGCTTGTCTTTGAGGTGTAAAGTGAGGAAGATGTAATTTTGTGGTGAATCCATATGACTCGAGAGATTTTCCCATGGGCATGTCCTTGATTGCCTGATCTACCTCCTCTAGAGTTACTGGTATAAGTAGGGTTGAATTTGTTTCTACTAATATCAAGGAGGGAATGTGATAAGTAATTTATCCAATATTTGTAGATTCGTTTGGAAAAGGTTCTGACAGAAGATCGTGGTAGTAGTTGACCAGTTCCTTCTCAATACCCATGTGATCCATGATTATCTTCCCTTGTGCATCGTCAATCCTAGTAATGTGATTGATCTGCTTGCACTGGATCATAGAATGATGGAAAAATTTGGAGTTCTTCTGACTTTCTTTGAGGCATTGAACCCTAGATTTTTATCTCCAAAGGGTTTCTTCCTAAGCATATCGTTCTTCCAGTTGTTGCTTGATGTGTGTCTCTTCTTATTTTAGGTGATTCATGCTACCCTGTGCTATAATTTCTTGTTGTATTTCGTTCATTATTTGTTATAGGTCCTTTTTCTCTTGGAAGATGTTCCCAAGGAAATTTTTGTTCCAATCTTTAAGATGCTTCTTGAAGTTCTTCAACTTTTGTTGGAAGTGATACGTTAGAATTCCATAGGGAATGGTTGCAGCATGCCACCATTGTTGAACATTTTCCTGCATATCAGGGTGAGTCAACCAAAATTTCTAAAATTTGAATGGCTTGCATCATGGGGATCATAACATATCCAACAATAGTTAGATTGGCAAGTGATCAGAACCAACCATGGAAAGAATGTTGGATTCCATGAGAAGACCATCTAGCATTAGTGGTTATGAGATTACGGAGTGATATAAATGGAAATCCACCTATTGGGAGCCAGATCACCAATCAGTCCAAGTGAAGTTGCCATTGATATTTTATAGATCCAAAAGACGAAGAGTATTAATCAATTTTTCAAAGCCTTCACTATCACCATCCAAACGACGAAGGCCTCATCACTTCTCTTCAAGGGAGAGAATGATGTTGAAGTCCCCTCCAAAAATACATCTTTTGTTTTGAGTGAATTCACTGAGACCCTCCATATTTTTTAAAAAGAGGGTCTTTTTGGATGGTAAATGTGGTCCATAAATATTGGTAAGAAACCCCTCCTCGTCGAAGCCAATAGCTTTGTAATTTTCCGATATGGTCCATTTGGTTGGAAGAAGTTCTTAAGAATAATTTTTGTCGGGTTCTACAGAATGGCTAACCCACCCATCGAACCTCTTGAATCAATATTGGCATACTAGATTTTCTCCAACACTTATCTAGGATATCATCTACATTAGTGCATCCTACGCACTTTGTCTCTCGTAGCAATAAAAAATATAAATTTTCCACCATGATACGATTTCAAAGGAGACATTGCTTGCTCCTTCCATTAAGGCCCCAAATGTTCCATGAGATGATAATCATGAGGAAGATTGGGAGGGGATGGGATGAAAACTCCTAGTAATTAGTTGGAATTGATTTGATTTTACCATGTAACTACCCACATCTTGAATTAGCTATTGGGTTGATTTTCATCCTCATCTTTTTTGAGTATTTCTCATCTCTTGAAATATTTCGAGAGTATTTTAAGGGATCCTTCTAGATTCCCATCCCTAATCTAGATCTGGAGGTTAATCCAATGGTATATTCAATATATACCTTGTGAACCTTTTGAAGCTCCTCATGAGGGAGGGAGAGAAATTCCTTTTTTCGGTAGGCCTCCTTAAGGCTCACCAAGTCAATTCCTACCAGATCGCTCTCATCTAGTTTGATCTCCATCTTTCCTAGATTTCTCTTCCCATATAGGGCCTGAATCTGGGCCATGAACAATTTATTCAATGATTGGGGTTTATTTCAGATGTTGCATCTTGACTTATTTTCCATTGGGGGGAGTTGGATATACTCCTTCCATTTCTAGATTTTCCAAGGTTTGATTCAATATCTCAAAGGAGTTGTTGGTGGAGGGTGCCTTGTTCGAATTGAGATTTGGCTTCTTGGTTCCCTGATTTATTTTCCCCTACATATATGTGAAACCATCCTCAACTTTCTCTGTTGTTGCATTCTCTAAATTTGGTGGAGCATTGAGAAGGAAATCCTTGAAAAGTTAACCATTCTCATGGCATTTTTGACAATGGAAATGGATGTTCTCATAATCAATTGTTTGGATCCAATAATTTTCTCGATGATCCATGCATATGGATGCAGGGAGGGGTTTTGAGATGTTCATTTAGACATAAATTCTTGCATATGAGGTATAGTGCCCTTGTTTGGTAGCATCGGCCACTTTGAAAAAAAATCCCAGTGTATTTATGATTCCCTCTAGGACCTCTACCAACTAAAAATATTGAGGAAGCGAGTAGATTTAGATCCATATCGAAGCATGAGTAAATTCCTCCTTCTCTAGGCTAAAAACCTCAGTCCAACATCTCAAATAGAACCTAACTTAATTGAAAAAATATGGCATGTTTTCAAATACTCAACCCTGATCCTCTAGGTTATGGAAGATCATGGTGAAAAAACCCTTAGAACCCAATTGAAGGTCGAAATGACCCTTTGGCTTCCACTAGGATTTGATCCATCTAATCATATCCCTCTCTGAGTGCCAAAATCCCATAAAGTTTCCAATGAGGGCATGATCTTACATGTATTATGTGTGCTCTCCCACCCTCTCTGATCTTAACACATACCTGGGCTTCGTAGGGGCTTCAAGAAGGCATTTCCAAGGATACCAAGATTAAGCCACCTTTGGACGGGATGGTTCAAGGTTGGTTTCTACTAATTTACCTTTGTCCTATTATGTGCTAGTGGTATGTCCTTGCAATGGAAAATGTGGATCAAAGGTAGGCCACTACCCACCCAATTTCATTCCCCTGTGACCTGATCCATTTTCTTCAAAATTTTGGTAAGGAGGGGGTTTCATCCCCCTCACCAGACAACTTCATGGTGGAAGTTAGGCCCACACACACTCAGTTCATGTTGCTCTTGTGGTACCAAAACTAGTGAGGTTACTGCGAACCCTAGTTCATAATTCTCATCAAAACTCTAACCGAGACAAAATATGTCATTCAAATCCCTTTGAGTGAAGATATACTTTAGGATTTGGTGATAAGTTTTGAGCACAAAGCTTCTCCCAAAAAACAATTCCTCCAAATATTTAGAGCTAGAATAATAAATGCCAAATACAAATCATGTGTAGTGTAAATCTCCTCATGTTTCTTCAACTTCAGATATGTATATGTTATCACCCCCCCATGTTACATTAACACAATTCCCAACCCTTACTTTGAGGCTATTCAAACTATGAAGTCTTGATCCATATCAGGCACTCATAGGATTGGTGCAATGGTTAGTAATCTCTTAATCTTAATGAATGTAGTTTCACATTCTTTAGTCCACTCATACTTAATTCCCTTGCACTACAAGGTAGCGATGGGTTTCACAATATTTGAGAACCCTTCGAAAAACCTTCAATAATATCTAGCTAGCTCCATGAAGCTTCATACATCATGATTATTTTTTAGCACTAACCATTCCATTATGGCCTTCACCTTTTCTAGTTCCACCAAAATTCCTTCCCCTAAAATAATATGACCAAGATAGTGAATCTATTTCTAAAAGTAAGAACATTTCAAAAACTTGCCATACAATTTGTGTTTTGTTAAGCATGATATAACTAACCATAAGTGCTCCTCATATTCTCTTATGTTCCAATAATAGATGAGAATATCATCTAGAAAGACCTGCACAAAGAAATCTAATTACTTTTGGAATACACTATTCATGAGGCTCATGAATACAACTAGTGCATTGGTCAAACCAAATGGCACCACTATGAACTTGTAATGACCAAACCAAGTATGACAAGATCTTAAAAATGTCGCCTTCCTTAATCATTAACTAGTGATAACTTGAATGCAGATCAATTTTTGAGAAAACCATTGCTCCTTTCATATAATCAAAGAGATAATTTATGCAAGGTGTTAGGTACCTATTATTCACAATGGCTATATTCAAATCCTTGTAATCTATTAACAATCGCAAAAATTGTCCTTCTTCTTGAAAATTATTACTAGGGCACTCCATGGAAAAACACGGGGCCTAATAATCCCTAATTCCATCAATTCCTTGAACTGCATCTGAAACTCACAAAGTTCTAGAGTCATCATCTTGTAAGGTGTCTTGGAAATTGGTTCCACATTGGGTTTTAGCTCGATAGTGAAATAAGTTTCCCTCTCGAGAGGTAACCCTAGCAAATATTTGGGAAACAAAATCTTGAATTCTGATAAAAATGGACACTGGTCTAAAAGGGTCCCTTCCCATCACTTACTGCCTCTACTATGTACAACCAACATCCTTGCCTCAAGAAATGTTTAACTTCCATTATCAATATGAAATGTAGACACACCTTTGTCTTAATACCATGGATCTCGATTGACCTAATTTCATCATCTAAACAAAGCACTATCTTCTCAAAATAGTCTACAAAATCTTGATGAGCTTCTAGCCAATCCATACAAATAATTATATCAGACGTCCCCAAGGTAGTGATGTACACTTTTAAGCTAGTTTTACACACCCCTAACTCTACAAAAAAATTCTAAACACTAGGTCCTACCCCTTACTTTACCCAAAAATCCATCTCGACTTGTTTAAACTTTTCATTCTCATAGGCTACCAACCCACATTTTTCCAATGCATATGGTGAAATGAAACTATTGTTTGCACCAAAATCAAACAAGATTTTAATTTTGACATTGTTTAGCTTACGTGATGACTCCACCATAGTGGATTGATGTTTATCTTGATGGTTATTAACCATTGCTTAGCTTACGTGATGACTCCACCATAGTGGATTGATGTTTATCTTGATGGTTATTAACCATTGCATAGATATGGTGGTTACTACCTACCTTCCCCTTCAGGGCCTTCCCTTCTCTGTGCATGGTGTCAAATTGTAACTCTAGGTAGTCATACTGGTGATGAGGTCCCCCACACCAAAAACAAGTAATGTGGGGTATAATATGCACATTCTCCTAAGAATACCTATAAAATGAGTTCCTTTCCATGAAACCCCTACCCCTACTAATATCTCCCTATGAATGCCTTGGGATCACATGTGTCCCTAATGATGCTTGATATGTTTCACTTTCTATCATTGAAACATTTATTGCAACCACTCTAGATGTAGCTCTGTTGTCATAAGGAGGTGACCTAGAATTTCCCTCCCTATAGAAGGTACGAGGTGCCTTCCACAAGAATATTGACTATTGTGGAATGACATATCTCATGCCCCCTTTGATATCTAAAAGTTCTTCTACATGGTGACATTTTCATCTGCTTCAAAAATTGAAGATGTTTTCCAAATTTACACTAAGGCCCTTATCTTATGATTCATCTCGTACATAAAATGATCTACTTGATGTTGATCGATGTCCATGTATGAGACATACTTAACCAATTCCATGAACCTTATCTCATATTCTTCAACTATATGGACTCCCTAAACTAGAACATGAAAAAATATAAAATAAAAATAAATAACTAACAAAAATGAGCATAACAAATAAATAAAAATAAATACATAATAAAAAATAAAATTAAATTAAAAAACCAATAATGAATAAAATAAAATACAAAATCGTTAGAAGAAACAAAAGGCCTTACATGAGGCCCATGTATCTCCCCCAACCCCTCTCGTCAATTAAAAAAAAAAAAAAAAATGGTGGATCTAACCCTCCCCCTCTAAGCAAAATGGTTTTCATGTAGATGTCTTAGAGTGGCCATGGCTCCATGGATGGCCTCATCCATCCTCTAAACTTTACAAGTGGCCTCATCTTTGTGAGTGTTTGATTTCAAGTTATTACAAGTTTCCCTGCTTTCGAGCTCGGCTCCATTATTTTTTATTATAGTACTCGTAAGCTTGGTCTTATTGCATGGTGTGTGTTGGTTTTCCTCTCATGAGCTCCAAAACATATTTATGGAAATGTGACTATGGTAGTGAGCTTGGAATTGTATAGTTGGGGTTTAAGAGGGGCATGGCCCAAGGCCACCCCTGTGGACACGTGTGGCGATCGAAGTCAGTTGCTTGATATGGTTTTTTTATTTGGCTCATGGTTATGCTATGGTTTATGCTAGGGGTCATGCCCATAAAAGGACTATAGTGAGAGCAAATTATTGTTTGCTATCCTTAAGTCATCGGTTTGAATCTTCTAGGTCGAAAATTCTAATTTGTTTTTCTTTATGCCAAGGGTGATGGCCATAATTTTCTTTTTCTTTTCTAGTGCTTGGTGGTTGTGGAGGGATCAGTCATGGCCTCCTTGGGAGTGTGGCCATGGAATCCATGAATAGCCCTTAGGATTCATTCATGGAGGTCATTGTTCGCGTCCATGCTCACTGTGTGATTTTTTTTGTTTTTAAAATTTTAATAAATAAATTTATATTATTTGTTTATATAAATTTATATACAAAATACCTCTTTCACACATATACATTCAAAATATTTTTTTTCTTAAAAACAAACACAACCCCTTTATTTTCTTGTTATGAATATACAACTAGCATATATATTATATATATATATATATATAATCAACATTTTGCTTAAAGATATTAAGAATTTTTTTTACACATATATATAGCTCATCTAACCTTTATTAATTTGTTTACTTTTTGTCTTTGTCCCTTTTATAGGTGAGGTCTTTCACAAGTGCATGTGGCGTCTATAGGTGGCTTAAATATGTTGAGTCGGTGGCTTGAATAGGTGTACATGATTGTTTTCATGTTGCTTTTCCTTTCTTTTTTAGGTTTTTTTGGGTAGTCTCTTAGAGTTATTTGGCTATCTCCATAGGGTTTCTGGGCTATAGAATTGGAGAATTTTCTTCCCTGTAGCATGGAACTTAATTCCAATTATATTCCCTTATGAATATTATGGTTTGTCCATTTATGAGTTGTTTCTATTTTTATAACACAATTTTTGTTACAATTCGGTCACAGGTAGGTAGTCCCTAGGCTCTAGTTGTTAAACTAGAGCACTTATACCATGAGTAAGACGCTTCACAGGGGCTTAAGAGTTGTAGACTCTATACTATTTTATTTTATTTTTTCTAAGTGGACATTCTATTTTAATAAATATAAGGTTATGGACTTATGGAAGTTTTACTTTTGTAAAATTTAGATCTGTTTCAAATATCTTATATGTAATTAAAATATTTCTATTTTAGTGTGAAAATTTTTACAACAATTTTAATTTTAATTTAGAATTGTGGAATAATTCATCTAACCATTTAATAATTCAACAATTTAGAAATAAATTATAAGAGTTATTATAAGAGGAAAGAACTTGTATTTCTATATTATTTAGTCTCTTGTGTAGCTCTAATTAGTTTCTATCATATTTAGTCCCTTGTGTAGCTTCAATTAGTTTCTATCTTATTTAGTTCCTTGTGTAGCTCTAATTAGTTTTCCTCCTTTATTATTTGGATTTCCCAAACTAGATTTACCTCCTAGCTAGTTTGGAATAGCCTCTATGACTCCCTATCTCTAGGAAACCTTTGGGGAGGGGGTTCTTATCCCTCTGTTATAGACCTGAATAGATATGAATAAAAATACCACAACAATACCAAATATATATGAATACAATTACCACACAAGATATATGGAACAATATAGAAAACCACCACTTTATTATATCAAACCTTTAGGGTGGGGAAACACCAAACAATGGATCATATTATGGAAGGGATTCTCTCTTGTTTCACTTGTCTCTTCAAGGGGGCATCCTACCAATGAGCTACACACTCCCAATACAATAATTTTCTTCCCCTCATTACAATGCTTCTTGTTATAGACCTGAATAGATATGAATAAAAATACCACAACAATACCAAAGATATTTGAATACAAACACCACACAAGATATATGAAACGATATAGAAAACCACCACTTTATTATATCAAACCCTTAGGGTAGGGAAACACCATACAATGGATCCTATTATGGAAGGGATCCTCTCCTATTTCACTTGCCTCTTTAAGGGGGCATCCTCCAAATGAACTACACACTCCCAATACAATAATTCTCTTCCCTCATTACAATGCTTTTGTTATAGACCTGAATAGATATGAATAAAAATACCACTGTAGTACCAAATATATTTGAACACAAAAACCACACAAGATATATGGAACAATATAGAAAACCACCACTTTATTATATCAAACCCTTAGGGTAGGGAAACACCATACAATGGATCCTATTATGGAAGGGATCCTCTCCTATTTCACTTGCCTCTTCGAGGGGGCATCCTCCAATTGAGTTACACAATCCCAATACAATAATTTTATTCCCCTCATTACAATGCTTGAACTCATTTATATAGTGTTGTCAACCACCTAATAACATTCTAGAGGATGAACCTTCTAGAAGTAGAACATTCTAAGAAGTCTTCTTACATTTATTATATATAACTACCATAGTGGGGCTTATTTAATATTATAGTGGACCTAGTCTACCTTACATTGAATGGCCTCCACTATTATCACTAGGGGTCCTTCGGGACCCCCCACTACCCCTATAGCTACACTAAATTCCATCCCCCTTAGGAGAGTGTTTTCCCCAATGCTCGTTATGAGGGTGTACAACCATATACCAGGGTCCCATGGATAAGTGTGGACCATAGTGTTAAAGTAGACTGGAGAACCAGGGTCCCATGAATAAATGAAATCCATCATGTTGAAGTATTCCAATCACCATTGTAAACCTTGGTCCCATGTCTAAGTTCTCATGTGAACTCCACACGAAAGATATTGGAACTCAGGAACCGACTGAAAATGATGCTCCAAAAACCTACATTGGTCATGTGGGTCGAAATATGTAGAACCGACCAACCATTCATCCACTACTACCAGTGAATAATAAAATGGAAGAATAATATGTAGGGAAGGATATGTTATACTCTTCAGGATGGTCTCTACATGAGGTGGAGTAGATTCATCAAATAGAAGATGAAAGTGGTTGTCATCCTAGAAATGACAATGATACCAATCACCACAATCAACCTCAAAAGAATACCAATCATACATGTCTAGATTAGATTCATCCATGATGTCCTCCATAATATATTCCTCCCATATGCTAGCTTTGTACTATTTCCAACTATCCTTTAAGTAATGCATGCAAGATTGAAGGGCTTCCATGTGTGGTTTCAAAGCCCTTTGTATTATGTTACATAAAGTATCCTCAAGGATTTTATATAAATGATCCATTGTAAACACCACATAAAATAATTTTGTTAAAATACTACATGCAATGACACTAATATGGTAGCAATCTGAGTACCTTGTGACAAGTTATGAATTATGTAGTCTTGTCTCCATCACAACACCCCCCCCCAAAACAAATGGTTGATATTAAATCAGTGATATCTCTACTTCCAAGGCTCTAATTCAGATGATTTGTTTTTTAAAATGGGGTGAAATTCTGAGAGGGACTTAGATATGTATTTTTTTTTAACAAATATGGCCTCCGGGTGCTAGAGAAATCAAAAAATCGCATGGTCGTCTACGAAAAAAAAACCCTGAACAATTGCATATTTTAAAATGTCGATACTTCACTTCTAGAAATCCGTTTTGGATAATTGGTTTTTTGAAATCGACTATTTTTGAAAGAATAAATCATATATGGAACCATTTTCTACAAATTGTTCGCCAAAAACTACATAAATTATCTGGAGTGTCATGATGCTATTTTTTTTGCTTCGAAAAAAATATGCAAAATAAAAAAGAATTGCCCACAATTCGGGCCAAGGAAAGAGATCTCATACCACTTGTTATAGACCTGAATAGATCTAAATAAAAATACCACAATAGTACCAAATATATATGAATACAATCACCACACAATATATATGGAACAATGTAGAAAACCACCACTTTATTATAGCAAACCCTTAGGGTAGGGAAACACCATACAATGGATCCTATTATGAAAGACATCCTATCATGTTTCACTTTCCTCTTCGAGGGTGCATCCTCCAATTGAGCTACATTCTCTCAATACAATAATTCTCTTCCCCTCATTACAATTCTTGAACCCCTTTATATAGTTCTACCAACCACCTAAGAATGTTCTAGAGGAGGAACCTTCTAAGAAGTTCTCTTACATTTATCATATCTAACTACCATAATGGGCCTTATTTAATACTATAGTGGACCTAATCCACCTTACATTGAATGGCCTCCACTATTATAACTATGCACTCCCCCCCCCCCACTACCTTATAGCTACACTACACCCTCCATGCCCAATGCTCCAAAACAACACCTAGCCCACTAGTATCTCAAAATTACAATACCTATCTCACAATTCATAGTTCAATGTTCATATCTTTTCACTTATAATGGATTTTCCTTCACTTCAACCCAAGATTTTTTCCTTATTTATGCATCCCTTTCTCGTTTCCCCTAAGTCCCCCTTTATGCCTTCTCTAGCACCACCTTCCTATCCTCCTTGGAAGGTCCTTGGAATGTCAACTATCATAAAATAATAATTCCCATGACAAGCTATCTACTTTGTTAATAAAAATCAAGTTGGGTACGTCATAAAAACCAACCCAATATTACTAAATGAAATTCAATATAAAGAAATCAAATTTCCTATTTACCAAAATGTAATAAATCTTGAAATAAATCAAATAATTTGAAATAACATTATAATCCTTTAATTTTAATTATACCACAAATGTCACACACCCACCATAAATAATAATATCATAATTATCATTATATATCATAACAATACTAGCGTATATATGCAAGGTATGTATGTGTATTTGGCACATACATAGCTCGTGCATGTAATAATGATAATAACCATGATCACGTCTAATGCATAATTCATGTATGTTGATAACCAAATAGGCAGTACAATAAATCTTGTAGTTCATACTAACATACTAACAATAATTCATTAGACAAAACAATTCAATATGAATTGAACATTACACCTATATCACCATAATTGAATTAAGAAAGGATTTATCACACAATAAGGGAATAAGCCAGGTACTAAGTTTATGTTACTAATTCCCAATGACACTCTCAACTACATTGAACCACCCTTCCTCCCTAACTGACTACCATCTTCCACATCCTATCATTTTCTCTCCCAGACTATGTTGCAGTTTCAACTATATTGACCTAACTTTAGATAGAACTCGTAAGTAGAAGTATGAACTACCTTTCTTCCCCATCAGGAAATTGATACTCACCATCACATATTTATGGGAGCGTGGATTAACATAACTCTCCCACAACTCTAGGTTTTGGAGGATAAATGGGGTGCAATACCTCCACCCATCTTGATAGAACTAGGTTCAACACCCTATCATTGACCATAAAAATGAATTGAACCAATGAATAAATAATAGAATAATGCTTCCTAGCATACCATTTCTCATTCATTGTCCATGACATATGTCACTTAGTATCACACTTATCTGACTATCACAAATTCCACTCAACCAGTAGGTTAGTTTACAACACAAGATCATGCATAACCATAAAAATATTGATATGTGATTGCCATGTTACTCATCAATGAACGTTGTAAACCAACTAGTTATCACCATGTGTATGGTACTTGTTGATTCATTAAAAGATTGTTGATTTACTATGTGAATACCATGACCTTTTCCCAACTACATTTTTCATAAATGAAAGGGATTGTTGGGGAGCTAGGGGAGATGAAGATCCCTTTGAATTTGGATGCCAAGCTAGTGAAGCAGAGACCGTACTGATTGAACCCATTATATAAGAAAAAAGTGAAAGAGGAAATAGATAGGATGTTGGAAGATGGGATTATTGAACCTGTTGCAAAGTTAGAATGGATCAGTCTGATGTTGGTCCAAGACAAGAAAATGGGTGGAATCAAAATTTTTGTGGATATGCAGAAATTGAATGATGCTCACTTACATGACCCATTTCCTACCCTATTTATAGATAAATTTTTTGAGAATGTAGGAGAACAAGAAGATTACTCATTTACTGATGGATTCTTTGGGTATCACCATATTAATATTGCATAGGAATATAGGCATAAAACAACATTTGCGATGGAATGGGGATGTTATCAGTATATAGTCAAGCCTTTTGGATTGAAAAATGCGCCAATAATGTTTTCACGAGTTGTTGTCGTGGATTTTAAAGAATTTATTCATAAACTCCTAGAAGTATATTTGGATGAATTGACAGTTTTCATTTTGTTGAAGGACCATATTGAAAGTTTGCGCTTGATGGATAGATGTAGACAATTCTGGATTTCCTTGAATTTGAAGAAGTGTGTTTTTTGCGCACCATTTTATATCATGTTGGGTCATGTAGTATGTAAACAAGGACTTTTGGTTGATCATGTGGAGATTGTTATTATTGTTCATCTTCCACCACCTAATTCAGTACGACAATTGCGAGAAACATTAGGCCACATAGGGTACTACGAAATTTGTCGACTATTAAACAAAATTACACTACTACAGAGTGTGAAGGACTCACAATGTTGTATGCACTACAAAATTTTAGGCATTATCTACTAGGATCACATTTTAAGATGTACACGGATCATTCTGAGCTAAGATACTTAGTCAATAAGACAATGTTTGGGTGGAAGATATGCATATGGTTGTTATTATTTCATGAGTATTATTTTGAAGGGATTGTGAAACCAAGAAAATTAAATACAAGACCTGATCATTTTTCATGCATATCAATAGGGGAAGATGCAGGATATGTGGTTGATAGTATACCAAATGCACACTTGTTTGTAGTACAGATGGGGAGGTATAATCCAAATGGATCCAGAAAGGCAAAAAATTTGAAGTTATCGAATTTGGACGAAACCAAAATCATTGTGTAGTGCTCGTCATGTCGATTATGACAGTATATTCTTTTCCAGAAATGGACATTGTATGGTGAAGTTATCGTGATCTGAAGTTCAGGTCAAACTAGCAAAAAGTCAAAGTCAAGTCAATAGTCTGTATTGCTGACGTCAGCAGTACATCAATAGGACAGGTGGTAGATGACATTAGCATGATTTCATGATGATGTCAGTGGGACATGTGGAAGCACCAGGATGTGCCACATGGAAGCCATATTTGGCATTTTCAGGGATGACTTAGATCTATAAAAAATTGACATGTGGAACTGTATAGAAGTGACACATGGCAGGTGACATGGAAATATGGTCCACATGGGCTCAGTGACAATGTGACACATGGTTGTATGGGTATGATTCGGCAGCCGCATATGTGGACATGTGGCAGGGTACAGTCATGATGTGGCGGTATAGATGACACATGGAAGGCTCATACGAGGACACGTGGGTTGTATGGATGATGACGTGGTGACAGGTGGCATCCTCTAGATGTGACACTTGGCAGGGGTGTTGACTGTGTAGGTGAGTTGGAAGTGATGACTAGGAAGTTGACTAGACGTGACTGGATAGTACGAACTAATCACAGGGTGACACATGGCCCAATCATAGGGTGCCACATGGCACGCCAGATAAGGCCAATATGGGTTGGGAAAAAGTTTGTTTCCACCTCCATAGGATTCAAACTCCTGACCTCACAGAGCAGCAATGACCTAACAACCAAGGCACCAACCACCCAGGCTATATGGTGGGACTTAACCACAAGTGGCATATTTTCCTTTTGTTGTGAGTTAGCACTCAGTTTTTGGGATATGCCTGAGTCGGCAGGGGCTAGCGTGAGGCCACATGGTGCTCCATGTGAACAAGGGCTCGGAAAAAGGGGGATGGAAAATGTTTTTTTTCCAAAGTGGCTATTAAACCTTATAATTGGGTTTTTAAATGATTGTATGCTGATTTTAATGGAGTTTTGGCCATATCTTGGTGGATATTGGCCCAAATTGAGTGCCACAAGAAGTGGGTTGTTGGGATTTGAGCCCTCTACCTCATGGATAATAAACCAAGCCATTGTGGAGTTTTAAGCAAGCATATTGGAGAAAAATGAAGAATAATTTGTGAAGTCCAGGTTGTCTTATGTAGTGAATCCAAAAGAGTAGTTGAGCTTTGGCGGCAATTTCTGGGAGTTCTACTCCACCTTTTATTTTGTAGTCTATTGCGTCGAGTTCTTGAGACATAGAAGAAAACAATTGAGACAGTCAGATACCTAAATGATTTAATTTTGATGCATGGTTTTAATCATTGAATCCTAATATAGAAGCCTCCCCCACAGAAGACAAAGGCCTGGAGACGTAGGCAAATTGTGTCGAACTTCGTTGTCAACTTATGGTGTTCTATTCTGTTGATGGTTTGCTTATTTATTTTTTATGTTATTTCCCTTCATTCTTTAATTTTTTATCGCTTATAGATTCACATGCATTGTCAGAAAATATCTTGTTAAAATCGAAGTTAAAGTGTAAAGTGCTAAGCACTGATTTTAGATCAATTTTATATCATGTTGGGTCATGTAATATGTAAACAAAGACTTTTGGTTGATCCTGTGAATATTTCTATTATTGTTGATCTTCCACCACCTACTTCAGTACGACAACTGCAAGGAACATTAGGCCACATAGGGTACTACAAAATTTTTATTAGGGGATACACACAGGTTACAACCTCGCTGAAAAATTTGTTGAAGAAGGAGGTAAAGTTTCAATGGAACGAGGAATGTCAACAAAGTATGGATACCTTAAAGAAGAAACTAGTTACTGCGCCAATTTTAGTAGTTCCATACCGGAAAAAGGAATTCCATGTCCACGTATATGCATCATCTATAGTATTAGGCGCATCTCTATCTCAACCAAGGGAAAGAGATTTGGATCATCCAATAGCAGTTTTTAGTAGAAATTTGTCGACTACTGAACAAAATTACACTACTACAGAGTGTCAAGGACTCGCAATGGTGTATGCACTACAAAATTTTAGACATTATCTACTAGGATCACATTTAATATGTACACGGATCATTATGTGCTAATATACTTAGTCAATAAGACATTGTTTGGGCGGAAGATATGCAGATGGTTGTTATTATTTCAAGAGTATGATTTTGAAGTGATTGTGAAACTAGGAAAATTAAATACAAGACCTAATCATTTTTCGTGCATATTAATAGGAGAAGATGTGGATGATAGTATACCATATGCACACTTGTTTGCAGACATATGGTCAATGATTAATTTGCAGATATTGTCCAGTTTTGAGAACATGAGTAGCCCCACCCATATTTACAATTGCACAGAAGAAACAATTAGTAGTAAAGGAAACAGATTATCAGCTTATAGCGGGGAATTTGTATAAGTTGGGCGCATATGGTATTCTTTGGAGATTTTTATTGGAGCACGAGAGGCCTATGATATTATTGGAAGCACATGAAGGAATTGTGTGAGGCCACTATGCAAGGAAAGTGGCAGCTCAAAACAAATTGTGCACAGGACTTTGGTGGTCCACCCTTCATAAGGATGCTAAGGAGTTCTATAATACCTATGATTTCTATTAGCGAGTTGGGAAGCCATCTAGAAGAGATGATATGCCTTTAATACCTCAAGCTACATTGCATGATTTTGATAAATGGGAAGTTTATTTCATTGGACCAATCAACCCACCAACAAAAAGGTCAAGATCAAGATATATAATCGTTGTGATAGATTACTTGACCCAATGGGATGAAGAAGAACTTGTCAAAGATTGTAGCTTGGAGACTATTGCATAGTTTCTATTTGAGAGTGTTGTTTTGAGGTTTGGATGTCTGGAAATCCTTATGAGTGATCAGGGGACCCATTTTTTGAATAAAACGATTGTTTCTTTGATAGAATAATTTCATATTTATCACTAGAAGAGAACACCTTATCATCCTTAGGAAAATGGAACAGTGGAAGTGTTTAAAAAGATCCTAGAGCATGCGCTGACGAAGATATGTAATGTAAATCAAGATGATTGAGACCTGAGGACTCCTATAGTACTATGGCCATATTAGACTACATGTAATAAGTTAGAAGTACAGACACCATTCTGATTAGTATATGGATAGGAAGTAATTATTCCCATGGAGTTAATTGTGGTGAGTCTATGCATTGTCATGCTGATAGAGCTCATTGATTCCGGCACAGTAGAGAAAATACTATTAGAGCTAGTGGAACTGGAGGAGGACTACTTCACCGTAGGATTTCATCAGCGAGCTCAGAAAGAATGTGAAAAATCATGGCATGACAGACATATTAAACAGAATAAATTCCATATGGGAGACCCAAGTTTTCTCTATGACAACAAATTTTTGCAGCACCCTCGAAAGTTCCAAATGCACTGGTTGGGTTTGTATGTCATAAGATCTATGACAAAGGAAGGTGTTGTTTAATTATATCAATTGAATGGGAAAATCATGGGATGACTAGTCAATAGTAGTCGGTTGAAACTATATAGGGAAAACCATCCTTCCTCATACTATCTCGAATGCACAATACATGTACTATAGTATCTGTATTATATTGAAAAAAGAGAGGGAGAGAGAGAGAGAGAGAGAGAGAGAGAGAGAGAGAGATAAGAAAAGAAGCAGTAAAATATCTTGAGGCTTGAAGTTTTGAATCGAGCATTTTTCAAAGAGTCAAATTAGCAGAAAAAGAGATGAACAAGAAAATGTCGTGGAAATAAAGAGGAAGGCACAGGGGAAGGAGAATTGAATTATGCGCACAAAAAGAGCCAAAATAAATACCTGTGTGGATGATGGGAAAAGAATTAAAGAGAAAACATGATGGTCGGACAACAGAAACACGTTGTAATAAATGAAAAGAGGCGATGATATTTTGATAGGATGGAAAATATAGACCACGATCTGCTAGAAAATACAAAATTAATACAGGATCCAAACAATAATTAAATGTGAACAAAATCGGATTGGACTGAGAATTTTGGCATGAAGAGGAATGAAACATCTAGAAACAACCTATAAAATAAGACAAGGGGAAATGATAAAATGTCATAGCTCTTTTCACATTCAAAGAGAACAGAGAGCCAGAGGAGAGCCAGAGCTTACACAGGAGAAAGTTGAGTGAGTTGTAGACAGAGCTGAACTACAGAAAGCTATGGTGCCACCAAAGGCAAGAGCACCCACATTGCAAACGAAAACATTGTGCACTAATCAGGAATCAATACATATACAGGAAGAAACCTCGAGAGAAAAGGAATCAGATCCAGTCAACTTTCCCAGGGCATATGTGCCACCCAGGAATCCAATAGAAAAGAAAATTATACTTCTCAAAGAGTCAAAGTATGATCTTGTTATATAGGTGATTCCACCTGGGGTCACTGTTGAGGGAGATATGTTGGGCATAGTAGGAAGTCTATTGTTTTCAGACTACAATATGGCAGATATGAAGAAATTTCTAGAGTTAGCGCCATAGAACTATTTGTGCACAGGAGTTATCCCATACTCACTCGTACTCACAGTCGAACAGCAGGAGTGGGCAACAGGACTGCAACGAATAGGAATATTGAACTTATTGGAGATTGTACATTTTGGCAAAAGTGCAGAAATCAACATCTGCGTCAAGTTATTGTTGAGTTGCGTCCACAGAGGATTTATCTAGTTGGACAAGCCAGTGTCGATCGACACCCAACTTATAGTATAGATTACAGGATTGTCGACGATAGGGGAAGACCCACTACCCTTGTTCACGAATAAGACTCAGAAAAAAGAATTAGCAGAAAGGATGAAGGATGAATATGGCATGCATAGAGGACCATGTAGATTAGATGTTGCGAGCATCAACGATGATTCCGTTAGGTTTTCAATGCAGGTGTTGGATTGCAAGTTACTCAGGAAATGTGGCAGAGATCAGGTGCTAGCAGGAGTAATAACAACAACAAAAAAGTGTGCAGGAAGAGTGCAGATGAACTGGGCGACATTGTTGGTGAACCAGTTTTTGACCAACTATAGGGAAGTGCTAGAGAAATGAATGGAGTTTCATTATGCATGGTTACTAATTTAGATTGCATTACTTGCTTGGAGGGAGATGGAAGAAACTCAGACCCTGGAAGGTACGCAACAATTGTGCCTGGCAGCGAGGTATGTTTCTTGGTGGCATATTGTGCATAAGAACAAACAAATGGAAAAAAATATCATGTTCTACATTTATAAAGAGACAATATGGAAGTGTATAGAGGACACACTGCACATACTACCTCAGACAATTGGAGCATAAAAATAATTCACATGATTCAAAGCAGGGCCACACCACATGTACATCCAAGCAAAGAGAGACCCAAATCAGTAATGGTTTCCGAACAGCTACAAACTAACAGAATAAGATGTTAGACAGATTGTAAACGACTACGAAGCAGAGTGGAAAACCCTTGTGTCGGAAACAACGCAAAAGGCGATGCAACACCAAGACAAGGATCAAGAAGAAGAACATGGACACGAAGAACAAAGGAATGGTGCAGGCGACACTCAAACAATATCTCCCACTTGAGAGAAGAGATAAGAGCATCATAAGGAGAACTTAGCACATAAACACAAAAAGAGGAAAGCCTCAAAGGAAGTAGATATTCAGGCCTCAATTAAATATGACTTGGATAATATTGGAGATTAGGTGAAAGAAGTCACGGAAAGAAGCATTTCAGTGAGCTACGCATAAACAAGAGGAAATTCACATGAATTTGCAGGCACAGATAGCTACATTGCACCAGATTTTGGAATCGAATAAGATAGCACCAATTTGACTGATAGAAGAAGAATAGACAGAGAGAACATTAAAGACAACAAATTCACAATTGACGCCATCTCAACCACCATCAGCATCAGCAGAGCGTTGGATCGTGAAGATATAAGCAGAGGCCATAGAGTTCCCCACGACAAAAATGCAAAAGTGTGCACAAGCATTAAGTCATATTGACTTAGTGTTATCACAGTTACCATTGAACGTGCTACATATCTTACAGATAAGTGTCACACAAGAGATTCAATTGTGTGCATAATTGACTGCTATGGAGTTGGTCAAAGCAACTGCAGACAATGATGCACTACATGTAGAATACAACAAACTCATGCTAGAACAGGACGAGGCCACATAGAAAACAACAAGGTTGTAAAAAGTAGTGAAGGAGGTATACAACAACATCCCAGAGGCACCAATGGAAGTATATACTCCCTTAGAACATCAAGTGACAAATATAAGTGAAGCCATTCAGGGATTTCACACAAAGATAGTAGACTTGGAAGCTCGCACAACATTGAATACCCCACCAAAAGAAAGGGAGAAACAGGACAAGACAACCATGACAACCCTGGAAAATATTAGGAGTTTGGATGAGGAATGCACAAAGTTATATGAAGAGAGTACACAAGTGTGGACTTAATTGTTGTAGGATGCAGAGTTACAAGAAATAAAATCAAGATGATAGTTTGCATAGGAGAAGGTGCAGAAGTTCAAAGAAACATTAAGCACTCTTCCAACAATAAAACAAATGACTGAAATAGTTGAGAATAGGCAGTCGTACCTCGAGATAAACCAGATAAGATTTGAACAACAAACTCTCACGCAAAATCTTGAGCCACTACAAGAGGAAGCATTTTGGGTGACAAAAGAACTTGCGGTTGCACAAGGCATAGCAAAGCAAGTAGTGCAAGACAATGTAGAGAAACTGAAGGTCCCCATTACCGCGTAGACAACAGAGAGGATTTTGGAGCAAGAATCACAAGAAAAGGAGAAGGTCGCAACTGTGAAGGAAAAATTTCATAATTCCGTTGCCACGTGCCATGAAGTGTAGTGGAATGATCCGTAGGATCTTTTCAATGATTATGGTTGAGTTTTAAACTTGCATGAATAATTTAACCATTTGAGAATTTTATGAAAGAATGAGGAAAGAAGAGGATTATGACATTCAAAACACATATGCAGATCTAAAAAAGAATCATAAACAACAAACCATAAGAACGCAGGTTGATAACGGAGTTCGACACAATGTTTGCCTACGTCTCCGGGCCTTTTTTCCTATGGGGAAGGCTTCTTTATTTCTGCTCAAGTGCTCAAAATTACTTTTCAGCAATGCCCAAACGGTCCCAAAAGAAACGGCATGCAAAACTGATTCTCCAAGCTCCCAGAAACGATCCGACAGCGTTTCCACCTCAAAGGCTTCCCTGCAACAAACTGACTCTGGCTTGACTTTCCTTCAGCATAACTCTGCTCTGAATGACTGTCCATTGGCCTCAAACAGGCCTGGTTTATATAACAAAGGAGTTGGTTTCACATCCCCAACTTCCTCCAAGAATCTGGCCTCCAAAAATGCCCAATATCCCCCAAAAATGGAAGAAATCAACTAAAAATAGGCATTTTAATTAACAAAAAACCAAATTTTGTTAAAAAAAACCCACT
>ML776561.1:1231350-1245100 GCA_009831015.1 Picea engelmannii | reverse complement strand
CCATACGGACTCCGTTTGACGAAGTAAATATACCACCGGAATCAGGAAGACGAGACAGACGCAATGGCACAGGTTTCGTCGCATTCTGAGCACTTTCATTTTTGAGCATTTTTCAAGCCCTATCAGGCTTCTGGATCCGTTTTCAGATCATGGAAGGACTGAGTGGCTTGGGAAGATTCGCATGTGAGTGTTAGGGGCCTTTTGGGACATGATTTTGGGACCATTATTTGGAATTGTGTTGCACGTGCAAAGGAAGGAGAGACAGTTGGCGCACTTTCAGGGATCAACGCATGCAATGGAAGGAAGACCATTGGAATTCATTAGGCATTTTGGGTCCATCGATGTGGGCTAAGCCCCATTGTAATTGTATAAATATGTAAGGTTTTTGAGATATATAGTATGCAATGTATCAAGAGTGAAGTAAGAAGTAGGCAAGTAAGTAAGTAGTGAAGAGCGATGAAGACATAGGAGAACGGAAAGGGAATTTGGTATGTCTAATACATAATGTACGAGCGTAGTGCACATATTTTGTAATGGATGTTCTAAATAATATAATGAAAAGTCGACCGTTGTGGATGTAACCCATATTGGGTGAACCACATTAAATCATGGTGTATATGTATTATGATGTGATTGGTTTGTTTATTGCACATATGATATATGTTATGTTGTTATGAATATGCTACATGTTATTACATTTCTATGCACATGATATAAGGTATATTGAACAAATGGTAAGTATAATGGTTATAAGGATGGCCTCTCATCCCTTCATCATTGTGGAAACATGGTTCCTGTAGTTCCCATAGATACCTCAGGTGAGACTTCACCTACTTGCGCGTGATGCCAAAAGGGTCGGTATCTGAGGGTTTTGTTGGTAAATTCATGTTGAACCCTAGGTCTACCCATTGCACGCCAATAGTTTTTTATACCAATTTTATTTCATTGGTATTCACTTTTCCTTTGACTATGCAAGAATTCAATAATTCTTTCTTTTGTAAAGTTTTTCTAGAGTTTTGAGGTGTTACAACGAAAATATGTAGTTGTTGTGAAAATGATAAAATGCTTGATAAATATTGCCTAGAAAAAATATATAAGTTGATTTGGTTTCATTACATTGAAATTTAGTGATAATGAGGCATCATGGCTTGCAAGAAGCACTCTCCCCAAGAGGTGCCTTAACCTTTCTAGGAAAAGTACTTGTAACAAGAGTTTGGACTCTTGTGAGAGTGTCAAATTGACATGCTACTCCTTGTAGTAGACTTTAATTTCCCAAGATATAAGGCATAAATGTTATGAAATAACCTACAAGTGCATGTGCAACATCGGTGTTGAATAAGGATGTATATACATGAGTCAAAACCATTTATTTTTATTAACTTGGACCACAACATTTTTCATAAAAACACATTGACAAGGTGTTGAATAAGGATGTATATACATGAGTCAAAACCATTTATTTTTATTAACTTGGACCACAACATTTTTCATAAAAGCACATTGACAACCTCTTTTTTAGATTCTACTTTTTGGGTTTAAACAGAATATACATTTTAGATCAACATTTATTTTCTCTAACTCTAATTGTGCAAAAGCATATTGACAACCTCTTTCTTATATATCTTACATTTTTGGGTTTAAATAGAATATGTGTTTTAGACTCAATTCAATTCAAGGATAACATGTTATTCATTTGTTGTTTTCCATTTATTCTAACAATACTCATGAACATTTTGAGAACCTATCCATTAGTGTATAAATTTCCATGCAAAGACATATCTGTTCAACTCTAAATAATCAGTGTATAGCATATGCATAAATTTCCATGCAAAGACATATCTGTTCAACTGTAAATAATTGCATAGCCCACTATAAGTGAAATAGAAATAGAAATAGTTGTCAAATCGTTGTAATTTTATTTCCATGGTGGAGGGCCATAATAGCTCGACGTAACGGAAAATGGAAAAAACAGCATGTGAGGTGAAACCACTATGATTCCCATTTCGTAGTTATTGTGTTTACTGGTAGCTTTTATATATATATATATATATATATATATATATATATATATATATATATATAAATAAGTTAAAATAAACATATACAATTTACATTTACTTAATTTTTTTTATTTAATTTTCATTTACTGAATCACATATCTATTAGATTATAGAATGAATATGTTAATCTAATAAATTTTTCAATTTCAAGATCTTCTTACTAATTCTATAATAAGAATCTCAAAAATATTAATAATAAATAAATTTAAACATAAAAAAATAATAAAATTTAGTTTGTAATGTAAAACTATGGGAAAAAAAGTAAATAAATAATTAACTTAAAACTAAGATAATATTAAATATAATAGAGTAATAATGAATTATGAAATTTGAAATCTTAATATATCTCTAATTATATATATATATATATATATATATATATATATATATATATATATATATATAATATTTTTTTTTTGTTTGTTAATTTGTGCGAGACCTGGAAGCCGTCAAAATCACCCGGGGATCGCACCCGGCCTGAGCCACACCAACCCTTAACATGTTAACATGGTTGGATTTTTTATCCCCGCAGGTTTCGAACCGGTGACTTTAACATCACGGAGTGGCTTAACAACACACTCCATCACCGACTATCCTACACCTCGGGGACTATATATATATATAATATTTAATATAGTTATCAATTTGATAAAAAAAATAAACTAATATTTTATTTTAAAATTAAACTTAATTTAAAAAAAAAAATTAAAATTATATAAAAATATAAACTTAAAAAACAATTTTTTAAAATTAATTATATAAAAATTAAAAACGAAAAAAAAAATATCAATATTAAAATAATAAAAAAGAAACTATAAACAAAATTAATAAACTTTATAATACATAATTTTAAAAAATACAAATTATATAAAATAAAACATTTGTTTTAAAAAATTATGTCCAAGGAAATCACGCCGGAACATCTTTCTTTACTTCCTACATCGCCCACCCCACCCTACTTATACATTCATTGTGTCATTAACATATATATAGAACATGCCATGGAGTGCTTAATAGAAAAAGATATATGATATCTCAATTATTGAAAATAAAAAGATTTATTTTAAATTTTGATTTATCATGTGTGAAAAGAGAGAGGTGTGGAGTTTATATATATATATATATATATATATATATATATATATATATATATATATTACATGTCAATTCCATGTTAATTAAAAAAAAAATTATACATCTTCCTCATATCAAGCAACATACTATTGAAATGTTTTAACTATAAGATTTTTTTGTGTCTAGAAACATTTTGGAGTTCAACATGGAAGAGATGTTGTCACGTACATACATAACATTAAAAACAATTTTTAAAACATACAAATCAGGTCTATTACACACAGGTGCAAAATAAAGAGAAAGTTGGCATAACAATCACAAGGCTCTTGATTGAAGAAGGAGGGAAAGCCATGAGAAGGAGACCTCTAGAGCTGAGGAAGCACACTAAAATTGCTATGGGCCAAGGGAGGTGTTCTCATACAAATTTGCAGAATTTTGTTCATGACATGCAACGTCCGCAATAGAATAGAGTTAGGCATCTTCCTCCGAGGGACTTTGAAGGTCATTGAAAAAAAACCTTAAAAATAAAACTTCTTGAGACTTGTCTTTTTCGATTTTATTTCCTTTAATGGGGTAAAATTTATCATAATTTATTGTTGACTTGCAATGATGATATTCATTATCATTACTCATAGTAACTTTAGATAAGTATTGGAATATGTCTTAAATTGAGCAATGACCACATATACCAAGCATATTTCGTTGGAGGAGAAGGGAGTAATATGAAAGTTGAGATCCAAGGATTATGGGGACTGTTACATCTGGCTTCACTACTGTCTTTGAGCAATTTGATGGTTGTTGGCCACTCCAAATCAACTATTGATTGGATAAAAGGTGAAACAAAACTGAATTTATTATATCTTAGTCATTGGCAAGAGAGGACTAGAAATATGCAAGACAAATTTGAAAGTATCAGGTACATGCATGTTCACAGAAACTTCAACATTGTTGTTGATCAACTCTCCAAACAAACCTTGAACTTCACTCCTGGGTGGTTTTTGATTGAGGAACTGTTCGAAGGAGCAATAGCTCATGTAGACAGACTCCCTATGTTTTAGTTTCCCTAAGTTTTAAGTTTCATGTTGTACTTTTGGTCATAGTATTTAGGCCTTGACTACGCTTTGATGGTACTAATGTACATAATGGACTAGAAGGCAAAAACTCTAGCTATACTAGTTTATTTTTGTGACGAAGATTGTATTTAAGAACATATGGACTTTTCCTAAGTCTGTTTTGAGGAATATAGGGACAAAGAGCAATGCAAACATACTATGTATTTTTTAAAGTTTCACTTGATTCTTAATAGAATAGCAGTGAGACTGCTTTTTTAGCCTGAAAGTTAAAAATAAAAATAAAAAATTAGATAATCATTATTTGATGAGTTTACTTATTCAATATATCAATTAATAATGAATGTTAACCTTAATAATGAATACCATCAATTAATCTAGCCATTATTAGTTACCAGTTAGAAAAATGTGATGGATTGATGGTGGTATATGAAAGTTGATCCTCAACCATAAATATTGGTGAGTTGATTCCATAAACTCATAATTCACTCTGTAATGCAGGGAAATTTTGCGGGCTAAGTTTTGTCCATGGGCTAATTTTCCATGTATTATCCCAAAAAAAAATCTTCAATTTCCATTTTTTCTAAAAATGATTACCCCAAATTCTATAGAATAAAATTAATTTGCCATTAAAAGCACCTAAATTTTATAGAAACTATATAAAATCCTTATAAATTTGAATTTTTTTGTAAAATGTTATCCTTAAAATTTCCCTTGCTTGATGCTATAATTTGGTAAACTGATTGAGTTCAATATTCAATGTATTATTGACATTAATTACCAAATTTGTGTAATTTAATTGTTTGAATGCTTGCATTTTTACAATGGGAAATGTTTTGGATAACATAATTCATTAAATTATGAATACACTCATTATGTTATAAACAAGGGTTGCATGGCAGCTTAGTCCCTACCAAGTAGATTTGGAAATGGAGATGATAGATGACACCCTATAATTATTGATGATGATGATTATTGTGAAACATGAACAATATGTTAACTAGGGGCTAGTTTCATAGTCTTCAAATAAATCAAATTGTAAATAATTTAAATGAAAAAAATTAACACTGTCAGAAAGATTGGAATTCAAAGAATTCTACCTAGACTCACAAGGAATGGAGGAAGATGTGTTGCTCCATGACACTTAGTTTATAGATTTGTCATATGTGGTATTGGCCTGGATCTCTGACCACATTTTTACTTTAATGTGGATGTTGTATAGTTAAGTTAAGTTAAGCTAAATTTTCTTCAATTTTCTTCCAATTAAGTTAAGCTAGCCAAATGCAAATTGCATTTTAAAAATATTCAATTTTTCTTTTTGAAAATAAATCTTTCAAATTTTATTTTATTTTTGTAAGTGAGTGTGAAATCATGTATTACTGAAAGAAGTTATGATACAAAAAAGAAAAGGGGAATCCCTTGATCTGCCAAAAAGGAAACTAAATCAGGGATCCTGGAGTTGCGTTGTCTAAGATAGCAGGGGGAGGGATGGGCCGCCACCATGGGAAACCGACCTAGTCCTCTAGAAACCAGTTTGAAAGACTAAACCATAACATATACATAAAAAACATAACCATAAAACAGGGGTAGCTCCTACACTGAATACAACTTGACTAGGGGTTGAACCTGCACTAGTCCGGGATGATGGGATGACTTGCGTCGCCATCCTTTCTTGTCTCATTCTCCTTCCTCTACTCCACCATGCACGTCTTTCTGATACAAGATGGTGTTCCACTCCAGTCTGCTAGAGTGATTTCTATGTGGTGGACATATCATAGGTAAAGGTGGAATTGGCCTGCCATTCATTCCATTTTTTCCTTTTGGCTCCTCTGGTTCTCAACTAGTCTTTTTTCACTGGCCTCCAGGTTGCTGAGGCGACTCAGAATTTATGTGAGCACCTTATTGTGGTCCCTGATAGCCTCCCTACTGGTCTCTTTCCGATCAATGTTCATCTTGCCTATCAAAATTTTTTTTCGCCAAGCCTCCTCCACCATTTTGTGGTAGAGGGTTGTTCTAGGCTGTGTAGCCCCTGGGTCCCTTATCCCATCTACTTCTTGAATTAGTTTTTTCTAGTATTTTCCCTTACGTGTGGTGTTGATTTCTCTCTCACACCTGTTGATGATCTCTTTGGCCTTTGGATCGATCTGCATGAGAAAGGTACTCTTGGCTTCTCTGGCCGCTTGCTCCATCCTTGTAATTATCTAGGCGCTTGTCGGAGGTTATTTCCCCTGGGGGCCTCTCTTATTATGGGTTTTCTTCATTCTTACCATCTCGACTTGTTTGTGGTGGTTTTTGTCTTGGGTTCTTCTCCTATTCCTATTCGCCCCTTCCTGGTATGTAATATGGGCTCTGTAATTGCTTCTCTCGGGTCTATGTCTATTCCTGGTGTTTCTTTTGTTATGGGATTTCCCCGCCTGCGGGCTCGTCCTGAAAATCATGGGTCGCTCACAAAGGTGTACCTTTTGGTCCTTTTTCATTGTTTCAGAGTGTGTGCTCTTGGGAGCCCTGTCGTCATCCCTACACCAATCCTTTGCCCTGCACGATGTACGTAAATCATTACCACTCCATGTATCTGTACCTGGGTGAGGTGTACCCATACTCGACCATGGAAAACCCTTTTGTCCTTTGTCCTTTGTTGTTTGTTGATTATTTTTTCTGCTTTCCCATGGACAACCCCTATAACTCTTCCTATTGACAGGACCGTGGTGTCATACCTCCTCTTGTTGTGTGACCTGGATTTGCATTGTAACTCATATTTGAGTTGTGGACTATCAGATTCTACCTGGATCCTACATGCCCTTCAGTTATTTTTGCGCCTCCATCCTCAATGTGGTTGTTCGTACTTCAGCTGTCATCACAGTATTTTGTCGCTAGTTGGATGCAGTCTGTTCGAAACTGACCATTCAGGATGTTACTCCAGATAGTGTCCAGTTCTGGTGCTTCTTTTTCAACCCCCTCATTAGCGATTCTATCTGTTAGTCCATTTCCTAACCTCCGTATCCAATGCAACTCCACTGTGATTCCCATCTGCAAGTGGTCCTGAATTTTTTGTAGGGATTGTGCCAAGCACCAGTGCCTCTGAATTTTGCCCACTCTGGTACCATTTTGGAGTCTCCTTATTGTGTTGATAACCACCATGGAATCTCCTTCCACTATGGAGTTTGTCATCCCTTCCCGGCTTAGAATCTCAAGGCCGATCTCCCGGGCTCTGAATTCCACAACATTGTTGGTTGAGTTTCCCAGACTCCCAGTGTACATCCAGATGATATTTCCTTTACTATCCCTGATTAATCCTCCCATTCCTGTCTGTCCTGGGTTACTTTTCGATGCCCCATTGAAATTTATCTTGAGGGAGCCTACTGGTGGTGGTTTCCAGTTGTGCTCACCTACTTGGAGTTGCGGTGGTCGTCTTACCTGATTGGGGTTGCATCCGTCTTTCTGGTGGAGGGCTTCTAGGATTCAGGAGTCTTGGTATATGAGTTGCGCTCTTCTAGTCTGGTATTTGTGGCTTTGTACCATTTCTCTTGTCACAGAGATTATTGTTTCCTTGATCTTCCCTTCCAGCCAGCTTTGGTTCCTAAAGATACATCGGTTCCTGTCCTTCCATATTTCCCATATGATCATTCCCGGGATGAGGTTCCAACAGAGATTCACCTCTTCGTTTTCGTTGTATTTCTCTTTCCAAATATTGATAGTTGTGGAGATGTTACCTCAGATCCTATTTGACTATCGAAAGATACCCGTCATCCAGACCCAAATTTTTGTTGTGTATGTGCATTCATCAAGGAGATGGTTCATTATTTCTTCCTTAGCTTGATAGAAGTGACATCTGGAAGGACCCATGAATCCTCTTTTCCTTAGGTTTTCCCAAGTTAGAATTCGGTTGTGGAGGATCAACCATTGGAAAATTTTTATTTTTGGCCAATGGGGTGATGTTCCAAAGATTATCCCATTGTTGCGTCGGGTCTTCTTGGTCCTGGTCCAAGATACAGTGTCAGACTTATTTTAGATTTAATTCACCACCATATTTTTTCCCCCATCTCAGTTGGTCATTTCCTTTTGTGACTACAATTTTTCATTTCCCTAATTCCTCCTCCACCTCTTTTACTATTTTTTCAATTTGGGCTCTATTATGTGGGGTGAGAGTGCTCCAGATTCTCCATTTGTTGCGATATGTTTCTTTTTTCCAGTAATGGTAGACTATGGTTTTACCTTGCGCCATCAAATCCTGTTGGATTTCCTCCCTGTCTCGTTTCTCCAGTCTAGGTTCCTGTTGCCAGGTGTCCTCCCAGAATCTGGTTGTTCTACCATTCCTTACTTCCCAAAAGTTGTGTGTCTGAATCCAGGATTTTTTACATCAGGCTAGGTTCCAGATGGTTGAACCTTCCCTGGTTCCTCTGAAGTGGATCTTGTTCTGGTCTCTTATGTCTAGGGCATACTTTTCCTTCCATAGGTTTACCCATGGTGTAGTAGTTTCTTTGACCCAGTGCCACCAGAGTTTCACCCCATAGGTGTCATTGGTCACTTGCGGGTCTTGTAGCCCCAGACCTCCTTTTCTTTTTGGTCTACAGACCTTCTCCCAAGCCACCAGGGCCCATTTTTTCCTTGTTTCCTCTCCTCGCCACAGGAAGTCCCTTTGGATGGTTCTTATTTTTTGTAGTATCCCCTTGCGGGTTGGGAAAACGGACATCATAAAGGTTGGAATTTCTTGCAAAACAAACTTGGTCAAAATAAGTCTTTTGGCTAGGTTGAGGGATCTGTACGTCCAATTTTTCACCCGCTCCTGTAATTTGTTGATTATTCCTTCCCAAGTTGACATTTTGTAAGATTTGCCTATCAGGAGAATTCCAAAGTACTTAGTTGGGAGTGCTTTGCGTTCAAATACCAAAATGTTGGCCAAATTTCTTTGAATTGTGGGGTTGGTATTGAAGAAGAAGATCATAGATTTGGAATGGTTGATCTCTACACCTGAGGCTTCCATAAACTCTTATAGGATTCGTTTGTAGGATTTTTCTTCCTTGATCATGGGTATGCCATGAAGTAGGGTGTCATCCACAAACTATTGGTGTGTGGAAGTAGGGAAATTTGCGAAAGGTTTGATACCTGTTATTTCACCTGTTACAATTGCGCTTTTTATGCTTCAACTGAGACCTTCCATCATCAGAATGAAAAGGAAGGGGGACAATGGGTCTCCTTGTCTGAGGCCTCTCGTGGGTTAGAAAGGTTTGGCAGAGGCTCCATTTATTAGTAGTGAGTAGCTTGTTGTGGATACTAGGCTAACTATCCAGTTGATCCAATGTTGGGTGAAACCAAAGGCTTCCAAAGTCTTGACCATATAGTGCCAGCTAATTTTGTCATAAGATTTTTCTAGGTCCAGTTGTATTATCATTCCCTTTCTCTTCTAAAGATTCAAGGTGTGGATAAGCTCATGGTCATGGATGATATTGTCCATTATTTGTCTTTCGTCCACAAAGCCTGCCTGTTCTTGTGAGACCAGTGTGGGTAGGAGGGGTTTCAATCTATTTTCTATAACTTTGGAGATTATCTTATAAACCAAATTGCACAACATTATAGGTCTATAACGATCAACGGTTTTGGCTTCATTTTCTTTGGGGATTAGTGTAATCATTGTAGAATTTAGCACTTTTAGAATGGAGGCTGACCTTCTAGAGTCTTCCAATACCCTATAAACATCATGTTTGACAATTTCCCAGCAGGCTTTGAAAAACTCCACTGTGAAGCCATCTGGACCTGGGGCTTTCCCATTGGTCATTTCCTAGAGTACTTGGTCAATTTACTCCTCCGCAATGGGTTTTTTCATGTTGTTATTTTGTTCCTTGGTGACCAGGTGGGGGATATGTTGGAATATCCTTTGTATGGCCTCCGCTCTGTCTTGGTTGGGTTCCTGGGCTATCCCATGGAATTTTTTTACCAGAGTAGTTTCAATCTCCTTATGTGACTCTCACTCTATTCCATCCTGGTCCTTAATCTTCAGGATTTTGTTATGGGCTCTTTTGTCCATGGTTTTTCTATGAAAAAACTTGGTGTTTCGTTCTCCTTCCTTTAGCCATCTGATATGGGACTTTTGTCGCCAAAGTGTTTCTTCCTACTGGCATCGAGCTTCCAATTCTTGGGTCATCTGGATCTCTTCCTTTTTCCTTTCCTTCGTATAGCCCTCTGAAATTCAAGTTTCATAGAGTTTTTTCATTTTTTCTTCTATGTTGTTTTTCTCTTGGTTTGTATTCCCAAAAGTGTCATTGTTCCACTCCTTGAGCCTATATTTGATATACTTTAGTTTCTTATAGAGTTTGAACATCCTTGTACCTTTCTCTGGTTGCTCATCCTGCCACCACTGTTTGATTCTTTCCTTGAAAGTCGGGTGTTCAATCCAAAATTTCTCAAATCTGAAGGGTCTATTCTTTGGTGTGGTTTGGAAGCCTTCTTCTAGTTGAACTGGCCAGTGATCAGATCCTCCCCATGGGAGGATGTTGCAATCTAAGGTTATCCCTTGCATAATGACTGACTCTGATACTAGGAATATGTCGAGTCTTGTTGCTACCTGATATCGGTTCATATGTTTATTATTCCAGGTGAACTGGCCATTATTAGTTTTGAGGTCTACCATCTCTGTTGTGTCTATGAACTTTGAGAATTCTTCCACATCCCTATCCAATATTCTTGTACTTCCTTTTTTCTCTGAAAGTGACGTGATGATGTTGAATTCCCCTGCCAAGATCCGTTGGAGGTTGTTGGATCGGGTTTTAATATCTTCTAAGTCTCGTATCATTCCTCTCTTTTCCTCTGACACCTGGGGACCATACACATTAGTGCATAGAATCACCTCTGTGTTTCCAATGATTTGCATGTGAACCCTAAGGGTATCCTTGGTCGCTTCGACTATTATTAGGCTCGGTACTTGTGGGTTCCACAAGGTGAGAATACCTCCTACCATTTGGTGGCCTCCAATAGCCACCATATTGTACTTGTGCCATTGTTGTTTACTGATTGCCTCCATTTTGTCTGTATTGCATTTTGTCTCTTGAATAAAATAGATATCCAGTTGTTTTAGTCTATTTCTAAGGATTCTTTGCTTTCTCGGGTTGTTTATGCCTCTTATATTCCAAGTTATAACCTTCATTTAAATTTTTGGAAGATTGGTTGTTGTCATTGATGTCAACCCTAGTCATGGGGTTTGGACCACAAGATTGATAAAGGTATTTGGACATGAAGGACAATGCACATGCATATACAACACCCATGAATGGATAGTATACATCATGTTGTTTCTAGTGGTATGTGGCACATCACGTGGATCCTCATGGTTGAGGAGAAATGAATTTTTGCAGATGACAAAGTGAATTGAAGAAGGAAGTACATGTAGGCCCTGAAGATAATTAAAGAAAAGAATTACAAAATAATAAAGTGTCAGGTCGGCCCTAATGTTAAAATTAAGTGAAATAAATGGTATAAATAAACATCATTAGACATTCATTTGATACAAGTCGAATTTTAGAGGAAATAAGAAGTAAAGAAGGCCGGATTTCAAGGGAGGATGAAGTCTTTTGGTGATGTGTTCTAAGGTATGTTATTTTCAGGTCATCTTACCATTTTTGCTATAAATGTTTTTCTATAATGATTCATATGGTTAAATCGCTATGGTATTGAGAAGACATATCAAGGTACCTCTGGTAAAAATTCCATATCTTGATTCACTATAATTATGGAGATACACTCTGTGGAAGATAGGGTTTGTGACCAGTCCTGAAGCTAGTCAATAAACAGGTGTTCCGGGTAAAAAAGTCATAACTTTTTCATTGAGTATCCAAATGAAGTGGGACAAATTTCATTGGAAAGAGTATAGACTTTAGTTTCTTTTGTGCAAGTTTCCAAATTGGATGTTAATTATTGAGCACGGGGAATTCTGGTCAAGTTCACTCTCCTRAATAGACCAGAATTGAATAAAGTCTACCATTCTTTCTATAACCTCTTTTTGGGGAGGATTCAAGGAGTGAAAATTGGAGGAGTTTCAGAGAATACATTGAGTAATATTATCTATAGGATCAGAGTACTCCAAGAATTGAAGAATTGCAAAAATTGAAGAAGTCTCAAGAAGCATTATCATGTTCTATATGATGATTGGTTGATGGTGATGATTTAATGTAAATTTTTATTATCTCTCATATATTATTGGGTGGAAGGAAGGGGAAAGGATGGAGAGTTAAACTCTCTCTTCATATTAGAGGATTGTATCTTCCTCTTGGAGTTTTATCCCTCCCTTTATATTTGGAAGTTGTAACTACCTTTGGAAGTCATTACTTCCCTTGAACAATAACTATTGATTATTTCTCATATATTGTGCATGGTGTATTGTGGTGTATTCGTGTAACTCTTATACTATTGTTCATTTATAATTGGATATAGTTGAATGGTTTAAGTATAAGTTGAAAAAGGTTTTAAATTGTACTTGATACTGATTCACCCCCCTCTCAGTATCAACAATTGGTATCAGAGTGCGTTACCTTCAGTACAGTTTAACCACTGGAAGGAAGATCCTAAGAAGAAATGGAAGACAAAATTCCAAATGGGATTCCACCATTTGATGGAAGCAATTTTGAATACTGGAGTAATAGAATGGAAACTTACTTTAAAGTTCTTGGGGAAGATGTTTGGTTCTCAGTTGCTTCAGGATATAATGCTTTGAAGAAACCAAAGACTGCAACCCAGAAGGAAGCAAAAAGGAACAACAAATTGACAATAGATACTATCCTGGATGGATTGACAGATTCAGTGAAATCCAAGGTGGGATCATGTGCATCATCAAAATATATTTGGGACAAGATACAAGACCTTTATGTAACGGAAGACACAGAAGAAGAAGAAGAAGTTGAAGCAAATTACAACATCTCAGATTTCAAAGAAGAAAATAGAGGTCAGTTATTTTGATTTAATTGTGAAGGAGTAGGTCATGTTGAATTTGAATGTCCTCATCCAAGGATTGAAAGAAATGACATTGAAGAAGAAAATTCCAATGAAGAAAAAGAAAATCATGAAGAAAAAATTATTCAACAAGAAGATGAGAATCTTAAAAAATTGAAGCATGTTGAGATTGAAAATAGCAAGCTCAAAGACAGGCAAAGAAAACTAAGAAGTGAATTGGGTAGTTGTGAAAAGACAGTTGTAATCTTGATGAAACAATTAGAAGACTTTCAGAAACTAAGAGAAGAAACCATTTCCTTGAAAACTCTACTCGCAGAAGTAAGAAGAATAGTAGAAGTAAAGAAGGTCCAAATGATAAAGAAAGAAGAAGATTGTGATAAACTTGAACAAGAAGTTGTCTCATTGAGGAAGAGCTTAAGAAACTCTCAAGTGCCAAAATAATTAACACATATTGGATGCATGGGTTAAACTTCATACAAAGAAGATGAAAATACCAACAAGAAGGTTGAAGAAAGAGCTACACAGACAGTTGATGAGAAGTGGACCAGGATACCAGAAAGAAGGAATGATTACAAAAGAGATGAATATCCAAGAAAACCTCCTACCTTC
>ML776561.1:1123614-1229783 GCA_009831015.1 Picea engelmannii | reverse complement strand
AAGTGACATAAATGGTATAAATAAACATCATTATACATTCATTTTGATACAAGTCGAATTTCAGAGGAAATAAGAAGTAAAGAAGGTTAGATTTCAAGGGAGGATGAAGTCTTTTGGTGATGTGTTCTAAGGTATGTTATTTTCAGGTCATCTTACCATTTTTTCTATAACTTTTTTTATAGAAATAGTCAAATGATTAAATCTCTATGGTATTGAGAAGACATATCAAGGTACCTTTGGTAAAAATTTCAGATCTTGATTCACTATAATTATGGAGATACACTTTGTGGAAGATAGGGTTTGTGACCAGTCCTGAAGCTAGTCAATAAACATGTGTTCCGGGTAAAATAGTCATAACTTATTCATCGAGAATCCAAATGAAGTGGGAAAATTTTCATTTGAAATATTATGGGTTGTAGTTTCTTGTGTGTGAGTTTTGGAATCATATGTTAATTATTGAGCGTGGGGCATTCTGTGCAAGTTCACTCTCCTGAATAGACCAGAATTGAATAAAGTCTACCATTATTTCTATAACCTCTTTTTGGGGAGGATTCAAGGAGTGAAAATTGGAGGAGTTTTAGAGAATACATTGAGTAATATTATCTACAGGATCAGAGTACTCCAAGAATTGAATAATTTCATAAATTGAAGAAGTCTCAGGAAGAATTATCAGGTTCTATGTGATGATTGGTTGATGGTGATGATTTAATGTAAAGTTTTATTATCTCTCATATATTCTTGGGTGGAAGGAAGTGGCAAGGATGGAGAGTTAAACTCTCTCTTGATATTGGAGGATTGTATCTTCCTCTTGGAGGTTTATCCCTCCCTTTACATTTTGAAGCTGTAGCTACCTTTGGAAGTCATTACTTCCCTTGAACAATAACTATTGATTATTTCTCATATATTGTGCATGGTGTATTGTGATGTATTGGTGTAACTCTTATACTATTGTTCATTTCTTATTGGATATAGTTGAATGGTTTAAGTATAAGTTGAAAAAGGTTTTAAATTGCACTTGATACTGATTCACCCCCCTCTCGGTATCAACATAAACATGTGGGGGGGAGTTGGGGAAGATTTTCTTGATCTTACCCGAGTTTATCAGTAGCGCTCCAAGCTCCTATAGGGCTACACTATTTGATTTCATGCCTTTTTTCCTCTGCGTATTCTTGGGTGAGATATGTGGTTGTCCCTCGCTAGCTTTGACTCCTAGGTGTCTAGTCTCCCCATGTGTGAGCTTTAGTCCTCTATCTTTGGCTTCCTCCCTTAGGAGAAACAGGTATTGAATGCGGACAAGATGCTATGTTGGTACATTGTCTACTCCCTATCTTTTCCATTGCTCTAGTATGTTCAGGAGATCTATCCCTTCCCTTTCCACAAGGTCTCTGAGATCATAATCTTCTGTGCCTACTTCACTTGGGGTCATTTTTGCATCTCCCTCTGCTTCTTTCATGGGGGTGTTGTCATCTCTAATTTCTCCATCCATCGAGGTTGTGCAACTCCCATGTTCCTTCGTGTTACTTGGTCGATCGGTGGGCTCATTTTTTGCTTGTTCTCTGACTTCTTGAGCTTTTGTCGAATCCTTTTCATTTTCTACCCCTTTATTGGTTTTGTCCCGTCCTTCCATTTTATTCCAAGTCTCCGGGTTATTTCCTATTGGGGTTTTACTCTGATTTTTGTTTCCTCTACTTTTGGGGTTCGGTTTTATAAACCCATCCTCATCCTGCTGTGGTTTGGGGTTTTATGCTTCCTGTTTTTTATTAAGAGGGCATTCTCTGATCAGGTGGCCATGTTCATGGCATCTTCTGCATCTGAAGGGGATCTATTTGTAATCTATGTTTTGGATCCATTCCTCATCCCTAAATTCCAGACTTATGGCTTTTGGGAGTGCTCCTCGACACATCCATCTCTATGTAGATTCTTTTGTAAGATGTATATCTCCCTTTCAGGGTGGCTTCTGAGGTCTTCACATATTTCTCCAGCTTGTTTCCTATTGCTACAAAAGTAGAGGATAACCAGTAGTCTAAAGGTAAGGAATAAAATCTCATCTAGACCAACACCTTTTTGAAAGTCTCTTTTTCTGGGGAGAAATTTTCCTTCCATGACCGCATCTACAGTCCCGCTGAGGTGTGGAAGTATGGCCCTCCCTCAAAGACTCTATCACTGTCCTCCAGGTTCATGAATACTATTTTGAAGAAGCCTTTCGATCCCAGGTGGAGCTCCACTTCTCCGTTTGGCTTCCAATGATATTTAATCCAGTTGCACAATGTTCTTTATGTGGGCCACAAACCCATGAACTTGCATATTAGTGCATGTGTCTTCATCTGGTCCCTGTAGAGTTGCGTTTGTGGATCCTCCAGTATCACCTTGGGTATCATTGATGTTTTGGGTTTGCACAGGTTGCGCCCTTCTGCCCCATTTGGCTTCGTTGTGTCTTGTGCCTCACTCTGAGTTTCTCTGGCTTCTTCTCCCATGCACTCACTTTTTCCCTGGTTCCTTTCCTGACCTTTTTATGGGTCTAATCCTGGGGTGCCTGTCATTGGTGCCTTGAAAACTATGCCTCTTGTCCCTTTCCCTCTGTCTACCACTACATGTTTGTATGAGGGGGTAACCTTACGCCCCCCCTTTGGTGCTCATGTTGTCCTCTGATATGGTCGCAATTGTCAAACCCTAGCTTGCAGTTGCTTCAATCCCTCAAGAAAAGAAAACCTCATAAATCTTTCAAATTTAATAATATATAATTTTATATAATATTTATTATATTACATAATAAATATAATATAAATAATATATCAGAAATAAATATAAAATAAATACAATAATAAATAATATATTAGATAATAAATATAATATAAATATAATAATGCACAATAATAAATACATAGTACAACTTTTTATATTTAGATGTGGTGATTGGTGAAATTCATTGATTATGTAATTAATTCTACATATTGAAAGATGTGAAGGAAGCAATAACACTTCGATTCTATCAAGCAATTAGAAATGAGAAACACAAATATTTTTATTATATCCAAAAATATATATTTGTTTTCCTATGTTAAACATTACATTGCATACACAAATTTATAGTAAAAAGAAAATTAATGTCACATCAATGTCACGTCAAAAGAAAACTCATTGTTATAATCCCATGGCATGGACTAATAAGAAGCACCAACACAAAACAAATAGTTGCATTGATTTCAACAATGATATAATTTAAAACAATACAGTATATTGATTTAAGTGATGATACAACGAAAAATGATATGCCTTTTTACAATGGGAAATGTTTTGGATAACATAATTCATTAAGTTATGAATACACTCATTATGTTATAAATAAGAAGCATCAACACAAAACAAATAGTTGCATTGATTTCAGCAATGATATAATGCAAAACAATAAAGTATATTGATTTAAGTGATGATACAACGAAAAATGATTTAATATAGTCACGTAGTTGCAATGATTTCAACAATGATATAACAAGTAGTTGCATTGATTTCAAGAATGATATAGAAATTAGTTGCATTGATTTCAACAATGATATAGAAAATGGTTGTATTGATTTCAGCGATGATATAATGCAAAACGATCAAGTGTATTGATTTAAGTATGATACAATGAAAAATTATTTAAAGTAGTGAGGTAGTTGCAATGATTTCAACAATGATATAATTAATAGTTGCATTGATTTCAACAATGATATAAATAAATAATAAATGATATATTTATTTTAGTGATAATACAATGAAAAATGATTTAAAACAATCAAGTAATTGCATTGGTTCCAGTGACGACCTAATGCAAAACAATAAGGTGCGTTGATTTTAGTGATGATATAGTGAAAAATCATTTAGAACAATCAAGCAGTTTCATTGATTTAAATGATGACCTAATGCAAAACAATGAGGTATATTAATTTTAGTAAATTTCAAAACATCATTAATATTAGACATATACATATACATAATGTTAATCAACTACAAATTTTGTGTGAACATCCACAACTAAAACCAACCTAGATCCATCTTAACCTTAGATCTAACAAGCGTCAAGAGGGCTCAAATTTCTGGAGGTGCAAACCTTTCCTCAAGTTTTTCACTCTAAAAGAGGTTTGCACCTCGAGAGATTTGATCCCTCTCTATGCTTGATAGATATAGGGTTAAGATGGATCTGGTTTTGTTTACTTTCAATTGTTGTGTGTGTGTATGTGTGATGATTAACGTCCACTAAAACCGTATTTGATCTATCAAACCTTAATAAGGTAAGAGATTACTTGGAATTCTTTAGAATTTTATTTATGTGCTAAAAAATCATTAAGAGAAGTGTTCCAAGATCACCATAGTTTTGTTGAGTAAAAAGGTTAAGAAGGTTGGTAGTGTGACAAATCTTTTGAAAATGAGATATAATCTAGGCATATGCTAGACACTCAAATAAAAAGTTTTTTTCATCTTCATCCCTCTTAGTGTCACAAAAGTGATATACTATTTCATCCTATGGTGTTTTTGGAATTGACCAACATCCAGTTTCACTATGAATCTCATGAGAATTTGTTCTTATTTTAGCAATATTTATTTCCTTCTTTACACTAGTCAATAGAGAAAGATACTTTCCTTTTCTAGATTAGGGTTGATCACCTCCTTATAATATCTTAATTTCACATTAACTTCTAGCTCTTTATCACGCCACAATTTCTCCTTCAACTTTGCTATAATAAAATTTTTAATATTATCATTATTCTACAATATAATCTATTCTTTATTCTCTAGTGGTTTAGACAAGACTATGCATCCTTATGCCATCCCCACTTGAGTCAAAGATGGTTTTGGTTGGAGTTTGAAGCAATTTTAGGAAGCCTCTTGTCTTCCATGTTGTTTCACTTGTTCTTATACATTTAATACCTAGTCATGGTCATGCTCTCAATGGGGGAAAGGATCACCTCTATGAGGAGGATAGGATAAGGTGTATTTCCTTTAATTTTAAGATTGTAGGTTATAAAATTCTTTTGAATCTTCTTTATCTTTCTCCACAACTCTCTAGAGATATTGTTGTTGAGGGGTCTAAATTATCAATACTCAACAGTAGCAATTAAACCCAAGGACGAGGTCCAGTTAGACTCCTCCCTATTTGGTATGGAATAATCCTCTAAGTTAATGGTTCAACAACTGTTCAATGGGTTTTAAAAGTTGTTTGATTTGTTCTTTCCAAATTTTTTTATTGTTTTATATTTTATGTCTATCTATTGCAGAAAATAAATGAAAGAGTTTGAAGAAGTTTGTGCTAATGATAACCTTTAGCGACGGTCAATGAAAACTATCTGAAATTTTAGATTCTCTAAGAAATAATTCTATTAACTTATTATTTATCAGAAAACAATAACTAATTAACAACAAAAAGATATAAAATTTAACTATGAGATATTCAGAAATAATTCCACAATATCTCAAACAATAAAAAAACAAATAATAATTTACCGAAATTGTCCAACAATTCATTCAAAAAAATAAGATAGTTTAACAGTATTGAAATTATTAGTGGATGTGTGTAATATTTAATCAGTTGTAGAATGATCCACGATGGTGAATAAATACACAGAAATTCAACAAACCAAAATGTCTTGAATCCAAAAAGTTTCTAAATTCAACCTTGAAATGATTCTTCATTTACAATCCACTTGAAATCACTCTAGAGATCAACAACCTCTTGAAATAGTTCCAGAGATGAAATATCCCTCACTAAGAGGTCAATCTCTTTATTTATGAGATAAAACTAATACAATTATGAAATAACACTAAAATTCACTTTATAAAAAGCTATGCAATCTACTCATGCAATTTGTATATTTACTGAAGAAAAGTCTTGACAAAAATAGCCATGCAAAATACCATGCATCAGCCACATCTCCAATTAATTACCACTTTTAATTCATGCATGTTCAACCTCATAAAACTTTCCTTAATTAAATAATTCAACTCGTTGTTCTTTATTTAGCAATCTCATGCATGCATATTTAATTTGATTTTCTATTTTAGGCACAACGAACTTCAGCTGAGTTGTTATTCAATCTTCAGTAATCATCCGCTTCCAAAACTGGAATGGTCATGCACCTAGTCAACAATTCTTCCAACTTTGTTCTCATTCTTTTGTTTGTTAGCTAACGAAAATCTACCATTTTGTAGCATGCAACATTGAAATTATTCTCATCATACTATACGATTCACCTTACATGTACCTAGATCATAACAAATGTTTATTAGGACTGCAAATCTCTTTTCTTAACATATTTATCAAATAAAACAATTTATTGATCTTAAAACAAAATATTCAAGTCACGTTTCCTAAGCCTAATTTTCTTTATTTTGCAAAACTGAAACAAACCATGTCAAATCAATAAAAACTTATAACTAAAAAGTTGTTTATATTGATGATACATTTCCAATGATATAATAAATTCCCAAAATAGGGACCACAATCAAAAGTTATTGTGACAGTATCGTAATATCTTTGCACATTGTATATTTATTTAAATATTCATAAACAAACAGTGTGGAATCATGGAAAACGTATAACCACAAAGTTGTATATATTAGTGATACCTTTCCAACGGTATAAGGAACATCTCAAACAGAGTTTGGGGTCAAAATTTATAAAGAAACTAATAAATGGGTTTTTTCTCTCATTGACAATAATCAAGTGGGAGGATCAACGGTCAGGATTGTTTTTACTTTTGATCAGATGGTTGGGATTTGTTTCATTGGTGATAATTGGATTCTTGTTACTCTGTATGCACCTAGAAGATTTTTGTCTATGTTAATATTTCATCGATGCTTTTCAAAAAAAAAAATTGGCACGCTTTTCCATTTTAACAGTGCCCTCATGATGATGTGGCATCATATGATGACGTGGTAGTGTGACATGTCATGTTGATGTGGTGAAAATTAAGTACAAATGGTGATGAGGGAGTGTATGATTGGTAACATGGCACCTAATGTGGATCTCGTAGAAACCTAAAAATGGATGTATTTCATGTTGGTGATTTCAATGGTCAGGATCCATCCTTGTCCATGATCGAACAACTATGATTCATTGTTTAAAAAAAAGGGGTCATCGGCCATCGTTGAAATCTATTAACTAATGCACAAAACCCATAACATTTCCACCGACGTCGATGGCTCATTTGTTGGGTATGTGTTATATTCTTTGCATGTGTGTGCGGGGGTGCGTCAAATTTGATAATTGTGTCTAATGATCCCAACTTCTTTTGTCAAATGTGTCATGTGCGTTGGGTGCTTTCTTGGGGGGGACTAGGTTTCCCCCCCTGGTTACGCATAGTGTTCAGCTCCAGGAATTAGCTCAAATCCGATGGGGCTCGGGGCAGTGCACTAAAAACAAATTTGGGCGGATTTTTCTCTTTTAGCGGATTTTGCTATTTTTAGCGATTTTCTAAATTAATCCCAGATTAAGGGATTAGGGTTTTGGTAGCTACGGAAAACCTAAAATATTGTATATATTGTATTGTGAATGGTGAAAATTAACACAATTAAGAGTTGAAAGGTGTGGCACCAAGGAAGGTTGGTTTTCACCTAGTTAAGGCTTTCCAGCGTAAATCTATGTGTACTATGTGTATGAGCCATTGATTAATTTTTGTTTTGCTTAATAATTTGTATGCATTACTTTACTTCACAGGTTTAAAACTTACATGTGATATCAGAGCTCTTTTTTGGCTTCAGGGGGACACCTTTGTTGTTGAGGGTTTGGTTTGGTCTTGATAGATCAAGTTTATCTTGGGTCTATGATAAACCTGGGTTCAGTGGGAGATTTTGCAGTAGTGATTTGAGTGTAGAAAAAGGAATCATGAGCTTTTATGAATCGATATTGAGAAGTTCAACGGTAAAAAAATTGAGCTATGGAAGCTCAAGATGGAGGACCTTCTTGTAGACAAAGAACAATGGATCGTTGTGGATCCTAGTACACAACCTACCGATACGTAGTCTACTGGAACATATCCTACTGGTACACAATCTTCTGGTACACAAACTACTAGTACACAACCTACTAGTATGTCGAAGAAAGATTGGGAGAAGTTGGATAGAAGAGAAAGGATTATTATTCGACTCTTCTTGGCATATTTGGTGTTGTTGAATGTCTCTGAAGAATCTATAGCCAAGGAACTATGGGATAAGTTAGGGAATTTGTATCAATCAAAGTCTCTGGTAAACAAGTTGTTTCTTCGAAAGAAGTTGTATCATCTTAGGATGGAAGATGGATATTCTATGACAGAACATCTAAATGCCTTCAATACTCTGGTAAGTCAACTTGTCTTTGTTAATATTACGATTGTAGAAGAAGATAAGTGTATTAATTTGTTATTTTATTTTCCAGTCTCTTGGGATAATCTAGTTGTAGAAATTGGTAGTACCACTCAATCTACATTGAAGTATGTGGATGTAGTTTCATCCTTTTTATCTGAAGAGATGAGGTGGAAAAGCATGGATGGTCAAAGCATAGATTCTTTATTTGTAGGAGGTCATACCCAAGACATGAATCCCGATAAGTCTTTGGGGGGGAGACCTAAATCTACAAGTAGATCTAAGTCTCCAGGAAAATATTTGAGGAAATGTTGGAAGTCTAGTAAAGCAGGGAATTATAAGAAAGATTGCAAGGCTAAGAAGGTTGATAAACCAAAGGGATCTGATAATTCCTCTTCCACAGAGGCGAAAACCTCCACTGAAGAAGGAGGTGATGTTTACCTGCCATGTACACATACACATCTTTGGTGTATGGTTGATCGACTTAGGTGCGTCATATCATATTACTCCTCACAGGGAGTGGTTCTGTGAATATGAAAAATACGATGGTGTTGATGTATTCCTAGGAGATGAATCAACATCCAAAATCATGGGACGTGGAAGGGTTAAGTTGTTTCTAAAAGATGGATGGATTAGAACTCTCCATGGGGTTCTGCACATTCCAAAACTATCCAGGAGCCTAATATATGTAAGCAAGTTGGATGATGCAGGTGTGGATACTGTATTGGGAAAGGGAACTTGCAAGATGGTATGAGGAGCAATGGTGTTGATGAGGGGAGTTCGGTGTGGAACTCTGTACAAGTTGTTGGGAAGCACTTATACTAATGGGTGTAACAATTTTGTTTTCCCTGAGTAGAGAAATAAAGAAGACAGGACCAATATTTTCCTTGGAAAGAAGACCATGTTGTGGCATCAAAGACTGGGGCATGTTGGAGAAAAGGGCCTTCGAACACTACACAGTAAAGGTATGGTTGAAGGTATGTCTAATTTCACTCTGGATATTGATTTATGTGAATATTGCATATATGGTAAGAAAAATTGAGTAAGATTCCCATCTGGTGCTACAAGAGTAAAGGGGATCTTAGATTTGATACACAGTGATGTGTTTGGACCTGTTCTTGTTCCATCACTAGGTAAATATGTGTATTATGTTTCATTCATAGATGATTTCTCAAGGAACACATGGATTTATTTTCTTAGAAATAAATCCTAGGTATTTGATAAATTTAAACATTTTAAGGCTCTGGTAGAAAATCAGACAGAGAAGAAAATAAAGGTATCGAGGACGGATAATGGTGGAGAATTTTGCAGAAATGAATTCGAAGAATTCTGTAAGAAGTGTGGTATATAAAGGCAGAAGACTACTCCATACACACCTCAATAGAATGGAGTTGCATAAAGGATGAACAAGACACTGGTGGAAAAATCAAGGAGCATGCTTAGTGGTGTCGAGTTAGGACATCAATTATGGGCAAAGGCAATGGGTACAACATGTTACCTGGTCAATCGATCACCCTCATCAGTGTTGGATGATAAAACACCACACGAGGTATGGACTGGTAAGAAACCCTCTCTTGAACATCTCAGAGTGTTTGGTTGCAATGCTTATGTACATGTTCCAAAGGAAAATAGGAGTAAGTTGGATAATAAAGCTAAAAAGTGTATCTTTATTGGTTATAAAGATGGTGTGAAAGGTTACAAACTTTGAAACCGAGAAACTAAGAAGATTGTTTACAGTCAAGATATTGTTTTTAGAGAGGTGAAAGATGTTCCCAAACAGAAATTCCTACCAAGGAAAGAAGAACCTGATAAAATAGAGTTTGATTTGGATGATGCAAAATCTGAATCAACTGAAGAAGATGAAGCATAAGAAGAAGAACCTCATACCCCAGTATTGAGGAGATCGGTGAGGGAAAGAAGGCAACTGGAAATGTATAGTCCACCTTGGTGCACCCCTTTTGTCACCTAAATGAGCAAAATAAGGATGCTTACAAGCCCAGTTGGGTTAGCTAGGCAAGACAACAGTGAAAGAAAGAGTTAGAAATATTAAGTATAAGAAGAAAAGAAACAACTAAGCTAAGAACAATAAAATAAACTAAACTAGAGTGCATAAGAAAATTAAAATTGAAAATAAACAACACTCATGCCACCAATGGATAGGATTGTATTAGTGGGGAAACACCAAAGATAAAGGGAGATATATGGGTCCCCTCTTCCTCCAAGGGAGGGCTCTTGGACCCCCAAATATTGAGCTCTTATTACAAGTAGCAAGCTAAAAATGAAATGGTGAAGAGAATCCAAAGCACATTCACTCAAGAGGTGATATGAATGGCTAAATGAAAGGGTGCTTGTATACTCTTGATGAGAAAAGAGGATTTTCCAAGAGAATATAAGCAGCATAAAAATACAAATGAATTCCTTGGAAATATAGTGCACCCATGGCCTCCTTTTATAGCATATATTTGAGGCATTATGCAACTAGTTCTTAGTGTGAACAAGGGGCCCTTTAGGGCACCCTTAGGTCTTTGACCAACCCCCCAGTCGGATTCAGCTGAGAATTGGGTGTCAAATCGACTTGGAAGATGAACCAGAAGTGGGTGGAAGGCAGACCAATATCATAAATGTGTCGATTTGAGGGGTGCGTGGTTTTTTTCATCCACAATCGTGCATCATGTGCATGTGCACTTTTCTTGCATTTATGGATGGCGCATGTGTGCGTGCTCCCCGTGTAGTCTTAGAGCATGCTGATTTTATAACTAGTTGTATAGTTTTGGACCTTTTGGAAATGCATTTTTGGTCCATGAGTGAACTAATGGGAAAATTTTGATGGTGAAAAAACTCTGAAAAAGGTAAGGACACCTGTGAGAAGTGTTGATGATACGCAGACATTGATAGTCTATCAAATTTCAGAGTTCTTTGGCATATATAAAAACAAATGCAAAGTCGCAAAGTAAGAACCACCGCCACATGATAAAGTGTTGAAGTCGAATGTCGTGAAGGTCAACGATAGCAGAGAGAAATGATGGTTCTCTCTGTTTCGTCCGAGACTCTTCATTATAAAGGTAATGAGATCCAAGATATTGTCGCCCTTCTGGGAACTGTGCTGATGTTGACAGAAAGGGAGATGTGACTCCAAGAAGAAAAGGGCTTCATGAAATCCACTGGGTAAAATCAGGAACTGAAGAAGAACATGGACATAGTCGAGAGTCGGGGAGACTCAAGACTGCCCTTGTTTGGGGAATTTTCAAAGGATAAGTGGCAGCAACCGTGAAACTGAATCTAGTGTCAAGGGGACGACTAGATTGGGGTTAAATTGTGCCAAAGGCATGACAAAGTAGACAAACTCAGATATCAGAGGTACATGGGTTGTGGGATTCTCGAGGTTTATGGACGATGTCAAAAGGGTAGGAGATAATGTACTCCCCAACCAAGGGCAACATGGGTTGCTTTTGCCGGAAAAAGAAATTTCACCAAAGGTGATGACAAAAAACTACGTAATGGATGAAAACAAAGGCTTTGTATAGTTACCAAAATAAATAAAGAATCGGTTGGGAGAAGCGTACAGATACAGAAACGGGTGCCCCAGTGCAATATGGCTTGGCATGTGAGGGCACAAGTTGTGTGGAAAGTAGGTGGAGGGTGGGGGCCCCATAGGTGGGTTTCTATATTAGATGAAATGAATGGAGGAAAATCTACATATGGGCAAACTAATGGTGGATGAGATGGAGGGATAATGATACTGTAGAGGTGCAGTAAAAAAGGTGAATCAGAACGAGATTACACAGAAGTCCATTATGGGGAAGTTAGAGAAATGAGGAGAAGGAGCATGCAACTAATTCTCGAGAATGCAAAGGCTAGGAGGACTCCCATCACTAGGGGGTAAAAGAAGCATGTATGTCAAAGTGCAAAGGGACTATGAATGGGACAACTCAAGGGGGGGAGAGTGCTACCGGGTGACAGTATTGAAATGCAATGAAGGTGTGAGTACCGCAAAGCCGGATGGGGGGACCTTAGAGGCATATATTGGAGGGTGTGACTGGGAGATGCAATTGATATTCAGAGGGAATGATTACATGTCAGTAGCAATGTTATACTTGAAAGGGTCGTGCTATTTTGTGGTGACCAAATACCTTCACACATGAACACCAAATACCCAACGTGAATAATATCTGAAGATAAAGAACATATAACGGTTATTTGATAATTTTGAGCATAAGCATGCATACCTGGGCGTGATGTGAGAAAAATGCTCCCGAGGGGCTGAGGATGGATGGTGGCCCAGAGACTGTGAGTGTGTAGGTGGCAAGATATTGGTCTCATGGCTAAAGATGGATCGGAAAATGGACATTCATAGCTCCCGAAATGTAGTATGGAAGTTTGCCAAAAGGGATAATATATAGTTGTAGGGTCCACATTGCCACCTCATTTGTACCTGCTGCCAGAGTGACTGGACGAGATATTTGGAGATTCTAGGATATCGAGCCAGCCGATTCGAGCTCAGGGAGTTTCAGGTTAATGATCATCTCCTCCTACATAGTAGCTAGGATTTATTTTTTGGGCAAGGGCTATACGGATGACTGTACAGAGGATTTTGTGAGTGTGGGCCCCCTAGTGTGTGGGTGATCGAAATATTCACATGCATGAGTGAACAGATATAATTTAGAGAGACGTGCATGGGGGTGCTCAAAGGGGAAAAATAGGCATGCATGTTTGAAGCACAGTTGTGCATGCATGCACGGTTGTGTTCCTGAAAGTTGCGCATGTGTACGCAACTGTGTAGTGAATAGGCGCGCTATAATGCGCATCTGTATGTGTGACAGGGGCGCATGGGTGTGCCCATGTATGTCCAACAGTCGTGCATGAGTGTGTGACTGTGGGATGAAGAGGCGCGCATAGGTGCACGCCTGTGGGAAAAAATGTCGCGCCTTTATGGAAAAGCAGATGGGTGTAAAATTTTATCTATTGTGGAGATTTTGATATTTGTATGGGTTGTGATGGCTAATCAAACACTGTATATGTGGATGCAGGTGACCATTTGGATGATGTCGGTTCATTGGAGAGAGAGGGATTGGTCACGCATGAGGGAGGCAGTGAGGGATGAGGAGTCGGCGGTCCAGGATACTTTGGCAGCTTGTGGGTTGTTGAAGTTTTTTGAGTGTTCGCTGGTGCGGGAACATGCGTACTTATTGCAGTTCCTAATTTTGACGTGGAGTCTATATATGCATTGCTTCATGGTGTAGGGTGAGCAGTTGGCCTTCACTGTGGTGGAGGATGTATATTTTCTGACTGGGATCCCTTTTCGGGGAACCCCGTTACCGGCGAAGCCCGTGTTACCCAGGGATGGGCAATTGGTTGTCTTAGCCCAGGGGTATTGTTCGGGGGAGAACTTTATGTCAGGCTCCGTGGTGAGTATTTGGGTGATGGATGCCCTGGTGCATCATTGTGTGTTAGAAATGATCGTGAGAGTCTATAAGTCTCTTGTGACTCAGCGGATCAGTGGGGGAAGTTGAGGATTATGCAGAGGGCATTGGGCGGTGAGCACTTTTCCTGGGGGGTGTCTGAGGGTATGTGGGTGTGCATCCAGGATGAGGGGATCCTCAAGCAGTGTATTGGTCTTCCAATGGAGTTGCAGACACTGATCCGCAGAGAAGCTGAAGCAGGAGCAACGATGACTAGGCAGTTTCCCCCAGGGAGTGAGGGGCCAAGATAAGGTGGGGCACCTCCTCCAGAGGGAGGACAAGGTAGTGGTGCTCTAGAGGCACCTTGAGTGCCTCGAGTGGTGTATTTTTGTATTTATAGAGGCTTGCGAGCCTATTTTTTATACGGTGTGGTGACACCAATTTTGTATCTATAGGGGTGAGGTGGTTCACCGACCTACAGATTTTGTATACGTATGATTTTTTGTAAACATTGATGGCACATTGACCGATATATATAGATGGATATACATTTTGGCATATTTGTGATGTTCGCATGTGTTGATTTTTTTTATTTCTTTTGATGATGTCAAATCTATATGTTATGAAAGACTTTTAATGAGTTATGTATGTGTAATGGTAACTTGATGGGATAAATGTCAATCTAATGCTAGGTTAGCCATACTATCTGCTATATGATTGTATTGTTGTGGAATATGTGTGAATGTGATTGAATCAAAATGTCAAGATAAAAGTCTAACTTGTAGGTATTTGTGGAAAAGGCATGGATCGCGTACACGATACACATTATTGAGCTGGAGGACGATAAGATAGGAATCTAGTAAGACGCTAAGGTGACAAATTTGGAAGCTATTGGCTTCGGTGAGGAGGCCAATGATAGTTGTGTATTTTTCTTGGTTGTTGGTAGCTGAGCCCAGGCATATGCCACTGGAGTGGAGGAGTTCATGCGAGGGGGTATAGAGGGCCCAAGCGATTCAAGTGAGATTTTGTGTCCAACAGCTAGCCCTGTCAGCATAACCGATGTGGTAGGTCGATGGAGGAGGCATCTGTCAATAAAACCAATGATGGATTAGACGCATGATACAGAGAAAAAAGAAGACTAAAAACTCTACAAAAAGAAAAATCCTAGTGTAGCATGGCTATGCTCAAGCATAAAATTTCTTTAAGTACAACCCGTTGACGAGTTCCTTGAGGGGGTGGCCTTCGAGGGAGGCCAGGATGTATGTGCCTTTAGTGAGACAATGGTGGATTATGTAAGGTCCATGCCATAATGACTCGAACTTTCCATGGCCGAAGGTATCATGGGTGATATCGCAAGCAAGGATGAGGTCTCCTTCGTTGAATGATCTAAGGTTGACATGGCGATTAAAGGTGGCCTTCGATCATTTTTTGGCTGCCTCATTGTTCTATAATGAAGACCGACGATCTTCATCTAGCGTCTCTAAGTTCAGAAAATGTTGCTTCGTCGGAGCAGTGTCGAGTAATATCTCAATAGCAATGCGTAATGTGGGGATCTCGCATTCGATAAGGAGATTGGCCTCAACCCCATGGACTAGATGAAATGGTGTGAAACCAGTGGCAGTTTTAATTGTTGTGTGATAAGCCCATAGTGTAGAAAACAACATAAGATGCCAATTGGTCTTATGTTTGTTTACCGTGCACTGCAACATGGTCTTGAGGACCTTGTTGACCACCTCTACTTATCCGTTGGACTGAGGGTAATATGGGGAGGCGAACTTGTGGGAGAAGCCTAACCTTGAGGAGATTTTGACGAAAATCTCATTCTCGAAGTGTTTCCCGTGATCGGAGACTAACTGTAGGGGGACTCCAAAGTGGGAGATGATGTGGTTAAAGAAAAAACACGTTGCAGTGTCAACGGTGTTGTTAAAGGTGGGCATGGCTTCAACCCATTTGGTAAAGTAATTGACTGTGACAGTGATGTATTTGTGTCCATTGCTAGATGGAGGGTTGCAAGTCATGAAGTCTATGCCCCATTTTCAAAAGGGGCCTGCAGTAATGACTGGATGGAGAAGAGCAGGTGGTGCTCTTTCTTTGTTGGCATATAGATGACATTTGTCACATCGCTTCACAATGTGGATGCAGTCGTGAAACAATGTGGGCCAAAGATAGCCTGCTTGAATGATTTTATGGGCAATAGACATCCATGAGAGGTGGCCACCGTATGCGTCATTGTGGAAGTCATTCAAGAATCTATCAGCTTCACCAATGGTCAAACATCGATGAAGCATGGTGCTGACCCCTCGTCGATATAATATATTGTCGATAAGGAGGTATCGGAGGGCTTGGTGCCAAATAATTCGATGATCATCCCTGGAGAGGTGGTTTCTGAACTTCTGTGTTCATAGGTAGACGACGAGATTGTCCTACCAAGGGTCATCCAAAGGGATAAAAAAGAGATGTTCGTCAGGGAAGTCGGTATTGATGGGAGAGTTGGTAGTATCATAAGGAAATATCATAATGAGTTCGGAAAGGACAAGGGATTTCTTTCTCTTGGGTGTGGAAAATTCAAGGTCGTACTCCTAAAGGATGACTATCCATCGGGAAAATTTTCCATTGATTTGTCGACGACTGAGAAAGTAGTGCATTGGGTTGGAATCTGCGACGACTTTGGTAGTTCGAAGCAGGATGTAATGGCGCAATTTATGGACTATGAGGACAAATAAAAGGGCATGTTTTTCTTCGTGAGTGTATTTCAAGGGTGGACCAGAAAGTTTTTTACTAACATAATAAATGACATGTTCTCGGTTGTCATCCCCTAATTGGACGAGAACTCCTACGAAGACAGCTGAGGTCGATAAGTAGAGGATATATTCGTGGTTATAGTCAGGTGGACTAATGAATGGGGCATTGGATAGGGCTGCTTTGAGATCATCAAAATAATTTTGAGCAGGTTCATCCCATTGGAATGGGATGTTGTGGAGTAGTAAATGAAGGAAGCCATGTGCCTGAGTAGCGTAATTGGGGACAAAGCGACATAAAAAATTAGCTTTTCCTTGTAAGCTTTCGAGCTGGCATAAATTCCGAGGAGAGGGGATTTCTGTGATGGCCTAGACCTTGAGGGGTAATACTGTGATACCGTGATGGGAAATGATGAACCCAAGGAGGCATCCATCGGTGACACAAAATACACACTTGAGAGGGTTTAAGCGGATATTGTACTGACGACACATGTGAAAGACAGTGCGTAATTCAGCAAGATGTTGAGTGTGTTTCTTGGATTGAGCAGTAAGGTCTTCCAAGTAGGTGAGGATGATGTGAGCTAGATCATGAAAGATGTATGTCATGGCATGTTGGAAAGTGGCTCCATCATTCTTGAGGTCGAAAGGCATGACATGATATGCAAAGGTACCCCAAGGGGTAGTGAATGTGGTTTTGTATTGATCGGTTGGGTGGATCTGAATTTGGTTGTAGCCAGAGAATCCGTCCATGAAGGACAAAGCCTCGTGGTTGGCACAATCATAGATAATTTGTTCAATGAAGGGTGTTGGAAAATTGTCTTTGGGACAAGCGTTATTGATATCTCAAAAATCTGTACAGACACGGATAGTTCCCCTTTTTTTGTTAACGGGGACGGGGTTGGAGACCCATGACGTATATGTGATGGGGTATATGAACCCTATAGTGTGTAATTTTTCAATTTCGTCTTCCATGGTCACTGCTTTGGGTGGGTTTAATGGACGTTTCTTTTTTCGTACAGGGGTAATATCAGGCCATGTGTCTATATTATGTTCAACAATAGAGGGATCAAGGTCGGGCATCTCTGTGTATGACTAGGAAAAAATGTATCGGTATTCCTGGAAGAGATATTTTTAAGCGATGAGTTCTTCTGGAGAGCATGCGGCACTGATGTTGATTTCCTCTATGATGTCAGGTTTGATGGAAATATCAATTTTGACAGTGGGGGAAATGTTGGCCATATTACCTTCCTCAAAAGCATCGGGGGCAGGGATAGGGTGATTGAACTAGTCTATATGTCATGATGGAATAAAATGATTGGATTCAATTGCATATATGGAGTTTTAGCTAAGAGGCACAAAGGCATATTGTGAGAGAAAGAGTGCTCGGTGATGGAGTGCATCCCATGGGCAATCAAGGGTAGTTAATTCCTCGAGGATGTCTTCGTCGCAGTGGAACTGTCGAGAATATAGTGGATACGGGGGAATAACATTGGTGACTGTCACCGTGTGGTTATCTTTGGGTGGTGAAGAGATAGAGAGGGTGACACAAGGGGGTTGTGATGGTTTGCTCAATATGAACCAAATATCAAGATACTGTGGGTTGAAAATGGTAGTTGGGTGTAGAATTTCCGTGGGAAAATGAATTAGAGAATTGGGGGGATTTGGGGGAAAATCCATATATAAATCATCCAGGAACCATGGGGGAGTAGGGAGTGCCTCAGGTTTTGGCGAGAAGATATAAACCACATCAAGTGATGGGGTAGGGGTACTCATTGGTTCTGCTGGAGGGGGGGGTGTAGGGTTTTGAATAAGGGCCATTTGGCGATGCCTGTATTCAATGATCATAGGACATTGATATGTGAAATGATCAAGTGATTCACATAGAGAGAAAGGACATATCATACGTTCATTGACCGAGGTCGTGACATAGTGGATGTCAGTGACATGCATGTGAGATGATGCGGGTGGAGGGGGTTCTTGTTGGAAGCTCTGGCAGACGACCGTTAGAGTTTGTCGAAATTGAGGTAATGCCAAGCAATGGTGGGTGTAATGGCCATACTCAGAACAGATTGCACATGTGAATTTGGTCTGCAACCCTTTGATACCTGTGTTAGTGAGCGCAGTGGTAGCATTGGAGGAAGTGACGAGTGGCGTCGGTGCCTGCGGGAATTGAATTAAATTTCCTAGCTCAGGGAGAGATGGGCACTTATTAGTGGGGTGTCCATCTTTCTTGCATAGTGCACAAGGAGGCTGAAATCATGGTGGGGGTGTAGTGGCAGGCTGTTTCTTCTTCCGTCTACCCCTAGCTGTAGCAGGGGTGCTAGTGAGTGGGGGTGTGGGTGGGATGGTGGGGGTAAGTATTGGAATTTGCATCGGGATTCCTTTTGTTTGGGGAGGAAGGGATGGTTGAGGGACCATATCAGGTGGATGTAGATACCATAATGGGATTTCCAGCACCATATTGGGAAGGGTAAGCGTTGCGGCTACCTGGAAAGCTTGCATGCCCAGTGGGGGGTAAAAGAAGGGGATTTGGGTGATGGCTTGGAGAATTGTCTCCCAAATTGGAATCTGGCCCTGGGGGAGGGTATAGTCAAGAACATGGGTAGCTGGGAAGTTCTTAAGGGATTACTGAGGAAGGATCTCTGCGACTAGTGGGACGTCAGATAGTAATGAAGCCTCTATGGGAGGAAGGATATCTCCAGTTTTGGTTCCATTGGATGAGATGACACATAATTGTGTTGAGGGATGTATGAGTGGAGGTGCTCCATGGTATGTCCCTAGCAAGGATGGGTCTTTGAAAATTTTGGGACCCATCTCAATGAGTGGGTAGGTCTCGAGATTAGTGTGAACGAGAGGTAAGATGTTATCGATGTTGGAGGAAGGGTTGGGCTCATAATGTGACACTTGGTCAATAGTGACGATCTTCCTATTGTGAGGGAACATCATTGTGAGAAACACAGAAGAGGCCATAACCTTCATCGCATACATGTAGCTACGTCTGAACAAGATGTTGTAATCAAGCAGAGCATCGATAACTTCAATGTCGAATAGGATAGTTTTTCCCCCGAGTTCAACGGGGAAATTTTGGAAGAGTCCCTTGAGAGAGGAGGGTCATCCATCGTAAGCCCTCAGAGTAATGGTGGATGGTATGATCTTAGGAGAGCCAAGTTTCTGCCATATGGTTTTGGACATGATGCATGTGGATGCACCTTCGTCAATAATGCAGTGGTGAACTGTGACGTTCCAGATTTTAACCAGTATTTGGAAAGCGACCATAGCAGGGAGATGGGATTCCCCACTATCAAGATAAAAGGTGATGAGGTGAGTATCAGCAGGGTCGAATACCCCCAGAGCGGAAAGTAATGAATTCTGTTGAGTAGGACATGTTTGAAGAACTTCTAAGACTGACATGGCGGTGGGGGATTGTGCCAAGTCATCGACCAGACTATAATTGTGGGCCGCCCTAGCCTGAGGGTTGGTGACATTCCATTGTAATGGGATACGAGGAATACAAAGGGGTGGTTTAGTATTAGGGTGAGGAATCATCAAATGTAGGCCAGTTGTGATTGTTTCTTCTTTCGAGGTAGTGGGAGAAGGGTCAGGAGGTGCGTTGTATTGACGACTGTGCATTTGTAGAAGAACTTCTTCCTCACTAGTGAGGAGGATAGTACAGTCTGTAGGAGTTCCTAGGTTTTCATATTGTCCTATCTGTGGTGGGGACGGATGCTTCTCATGTTGGGTGTTCATTACCACTTAGTGTGGTATGGGGTTTTGTAACATAGTTGGGGGGGTTGTTGCACATATTATTGTGGGGCCTGCTGGGGAGCAGGCTGTAATGGGGGACGTGGTCCATTTCTGGATTCTTTCATCCATTTAAAGTTAGCAATTTGAGGGCAAAGATGAGTATAATGTCCATACTCACTGCAAAGGGAACAATGGAAGTTTGTCCGAAGAGTATTGTTATTCTTCCCTTGGCGTTTGTTGTTATTGCCTCCTTGGAGGTTCTGGTTCTCCCGGTTCCAGTTGCCCCCGGCAGGTTGGTTATGTTGGGGGTGATTTTGGTTCCCTCCTGGCCCTGGATTATTAGTGTTCCAGTTTTTTTCTTTCTTTTTGGCATTATTCGACTGATGGGTCAGATTTTCTGTATTCAACTATTCAAAATTTTGATATTGTTGAATGGGAGAGGGCTGAACAAAATTAACCCCATCATGTGGTTTTCCTTGTGGAGAAACAATGGGTTGGGGAGGACCAGGAAATGGGAAGTACGGATTGTGTTGTGGTAATGAACTGTAGGGTACATAGGAATGCGTGGCGCTTTCACTAGTACTTAGGGTGTAAGTAGAGGTAGAGGGGCTACCAGAAATTGGTTGCACAGCTGGGCGCATCATGGGGGCCGATGGGGGTCCTCTTATGGGTGGAGGGGGGGGGGAACAAGGTATGGTTGTTGATAGGGGGGAGTAGGATAATAAGGGGGTCCTCCATATACTGGCAGATATTGAGGTGTTCCATACATAGGTGGTTGTTGGAGGTGTGGATTATGGTGTTTCGTGGTACCAATCAATCCATCTGCAGAGTGAGACATCCCCGGTTTGTCCTGGCTGAATGGCATGGGTCTCAGGGTGTCAGGTAGTACCGTATATAAGTATATTGATTGAGAATAAATGAACTCGAACTGTTGAGCCTTGTTGATGGATTCTTCTTCAGACTAAGGGAAGGTGGCAACCACGTCTTTGGCAAGGAGGGAAACAAGGGATTTGAGAAACCAATTAAGGCATTGTTGCTTGGTGGTTTCTTCTTTGCAGAGACTACGTTGCCAACGCCATTCGTGAATGTGGTTGGTGATGTGTGTAGTGGAGGTTTGTTTAAAATCTAAGAGTAGTTCAAGACCATTGTCATGACAGATTGGTAGTTGAAAGAAGGTCAAAAATTCTTTGGCCAAAGATTCAAAGGTTGTATGAGACCTAGATTTTTCTTCTACATACCACTTGGTTGATGGACCAGTGAGTGTGCATTGAAATAACCTCAATCATATAGAGTCATCCATGATGTTGTTTGGAGAGAACTATAAGTGGAAGGTCATGATATGGTTGGTTGGGTTGTCTCCCGCTTTTCCTTCAAACTTGGGAATGTCTGAAGGGAGTTTGGTAGGCATGGTGGGCCATGTGGGGTCATGCAATATAGGATCATTGGTGAGCTTAGTCAAAATCTAGTATGTTCAGGGAAGCTAAGTATGGCATCTAGGGTTGTGGTGGAAGATTAGTTCCAACCATGGTGGGAACATTTTGTGTTCCTGACCCGAAAGAGGGTTTGTTCCGACCATGGTGTGAGTGATGTGTGTCCCTGACCCATGAGGGGGGCTAGGTGGGGTTGTACTTCCTCCTGGGGAAGTAGTGTGCCCCCTTCTTCCTTGTATAGGAAAGTGGGTGGATGGTTGATCTTGGGAAGTGGACCCAAGTAAAGGGGAACTGAGCAAAGCGGATCCTAAGATAGTATCACTCACAGGGGTGTGAGAAGGTGGAGCCGATAATTTGGCAAGACTAGGAACTCCTCCTAGAATGGGAGGGAGATTTAGAAATCATCTAGAATGATGGGGATTCTATGGGTCCCCTATGATGTTCGATTAGCAAAGTAGATGTGTGAAAATGGTGATGAGAGAAATTAATGAACACAATATTTTGTATAACTTGGACCTTCACAATATATCTCACAATCGTATGTAATCACAAAAATAATCATACATAAATCAATTGATAAAGAAGCATACATGTGGGTAGGTGGTTCTTGTCTGCGTGGGAGAACAAAGAAAACAAATGCTCATGTCCTAAAAGATGTAACATCTTTCCTCTCAAATAGCACTGGACCTTCCAATAACACTCAACAGTGGGGTTTGAAGCCACCGGAAGAGGAACTAGTGAAGGATGAATTAATCAGTTATAATGAGGGGTAGAGGGTGCATATCCCGAAAGAGCTGGTGATATTTCCCAATAGCCACACAAAATCTGATCAAGGTGCAATTGCAGCCCACAATTTCCACCTAGGTAGATGTCCTAAACATTTGGTCACTAGGTACCTTGGTCAAAGTGCAACATTTAGATTTTAGGCCTAAGAAATGGGTCACAGGCTGGATCCCATCCAAGAGGTGGGTGCCTCAAGGGGGGATGCACAGAACAACTAGACCTCGGCCTTCAACCCTTCACGGTTATCTCCCATGCTTATGGTGTTAGGAACACTTGACTTGGAGGATTTTAAAGTTCCCTATTTGACAACTTCTCTTGTTTGAATATGTGAGAACCAGATAACGGGGATTTATTTGGATGCATATCCCCGAGATCCTACCTAGACTAAAAAAATTATTTTGGCACCTCCTGTGGAGGAAACTTAGTGATTTTTTAGAAAAAATTTATATGTGGTTTTTTGAGATATTGGGGGTGTGAGCCAATCTCGTTGAAATTAAGTGGGAGTGGATAGTTTCGTCAAGAAAAGGGTTGGGTGTTTTAGAATCCCTTTGGAGGAAACTTACTTCAACCTCCACATTTCAAAATGAAAACTATGTGAGTGAGTAGTGACTTTGTGTGTGAACAAGTGAAAGTGTGCCAAAGTTTAAATAAATTAGGTGTCACCTTACTGCATGTGGAATTTGTGTGGTCCTTACAAGTCTTGATTGCCTAATTTTCTAAATGTCATTGGTACAACCTTGCAGAATTTTAAATTCCCTAGAAAACTAGCATGTGGACATATGGGCCCTTACTAATCCTTTAACTCCCTAGTGTGATTTAATCTAAGAAAGATTTAACAACTATCCTAGATTGTGGACATGTGGGCATGTATGGGACCATTACAAAACATTTAAACTTCCCTAGTGATTTATTCTAAGAAAGTAAATTTCAACACTATCCTATCTTTGTAGCATGTGGGCATGTATATTGGGCCCGTTACAATCTTAAGATGTGTTTGAAAAATAAACCAAGATGAGTCCCAAGGGGGTTGTTGTCCTCTCCTAAAGATTTTTGTCTTTTAAGGGAGATGAAATTTTCCCTCAATCATTTTTCTGATTCTCAAGGTCGCTCTATGGCATAAGAGAAGAGCATACTAAATGATTGAGATCTAATTTCTGGTCCAAATGCAAGCTTTATATGTGATTTAGAATGATCCCAACTTAACTTTAATCAAAGCAAGCCATCCATGTGGCAAAATGAAAGAAAAAAGAGAAAAAATAATGATTTTAACCCCCTAAGTGCCTATGTTTTTACTATCCCTTCATGTGGACAAGGAATCTAAGTGTGGTGCATATTACAATTTGCATAGAATCAAGATTAAGAAGGCTATGGGCCCTCCAAAAATCACAAAAACCCTTACAATGTGTGAATTTATGAGCAGATGTGTGGGTCACAGAGTAGACAGAGGCGCATGTGGCACCAATGGGCAAATAAAAAATGACCCTTTGGTGTAGGTGCACATAATGCATTGAGAAAACCAGTGTTTTGAGTGCACGTGCACTAAATACGCGCTTGTGGGTCAAAAAAACCGTGCACTTCTGTTACAAGGCTGTGAAGAAAATTTTGGATGAAATTCTCTTAGCTCAGCTTTGAATTTGGCTTTTTGCAAGCAGGCTTGGGCCGGTTATGGTTCCTGCAAGTTAAATAAACAAAAAGAAGAGCTAAAATAACCCAAATGTGGAAGGAAATTGATACCTTTCCCCAGCAGAGTTGTCAATCTGTTGCACCTCGTTTGTCACCTAAATGAGAAAAATAAGGATGCTTACAAGCCCAGTTGGGTTATCTAGGCAAGACAACAGTGAAAGAAAAAGTTAGAAATATTAAGCATAAGAAGTAAAGAAAGAACTAAGCTAAGAACAATAAAAGAAACTAAACTAGAGTGCATAAGAACATTAAAATCGAAAATAAACAACACTCATGCCACCAATGGATAGGATTGTATTAGTGGGAAAACACCAAAGATAAAGGGAGATATATGGGTCCCCTCTTATACCAATGAAGGGATCTTGGACCCCCAAATATTGAGCTCTTCTTACAAGTAGAAAAACAAAAATGAAATGGTGAAGAGAATCCAAAGCACATTCACTCGGATTCAACCAGTATTTGACTAGCCCCCCAGTCCGATTCAACCAAGATTTGGGTGTCAAATCGACTTGGAAGTTGAAACAGAAGTGGGTTGAAGGCCGACCAATATCATAAATGCGTCGTTATTAGGGATGCGTGGTTTTTTGCATACACAGTTGTGCATCGTGCGCATGTGCGCTTTTCTTGCATTTATGGATGGCACATGTGTGCACGCTCCCTGTGTAGTCTTAGTGCATGCTGATTTTATAACTGTTTGTATATTTTTGGACCTTTTGGAAATGCATTTTTGGTCCATGAGTGAACTAATGGGTGTTTAGAAGATGTTGGATTCCTGTAACCATTTGCGGACGAAATTCCGGTGATAACACACTTGATTTTTATTCTAATTTTTCTTTATCTATTACTGATGATGATCTCAAAACTGTCAAGGAATTAGTGAATTCAGAGGATAGTAAACTCTGGAAGAAGGCCATGGTTGAAGAAATGGATTCCTTGGATAATAATGAGGCATGGTATATAGTTGAGTTTCCAGCTGGAAGAAAATATGTTGGTAGCAAATGGTTGTTTAAGAAGAATTTTAATGCAAAAGGAAAAGTGGAGAAATACAAAGCTTGGTTAGTAGCAAAAGGTTGTTCCCAGGTAGAGGGAATTGACTTTGGTGAGATTTTTTCTCTTGTTTCCAAGTTAACTTCTATTAGATTTATTTTATCAATTGTTGTTGTTTTTTTATCTTGAAGTGGAATAGAAGGATGTGAAGACAACATTCCTACATGGGGATCTGGAAGAAGAAATCTACATGAAGAAGCCAGAAGGCTTTGTAGTGAAGGGAAATAAAGAGTTGGTATATAAGCTAAAGAAGTCACTATATGGTCTGAAGAAATCACCTAGGATGTGGTACCAAAAGTTTGAAACATACATCCTTGGATTGGGATTTGTGAGAAGCAGGGTTGATCACTGTGTATATTCCAAGCAGGTTGGCAAGCACTTCATTTATGTAGTGTTGTATGTTGATGACATGTTGTTGGTAGGAAATAACATGGATGTTATCAAGGAAGTGAAATCGCAACTATGCTCCAAATTGGACATGAAGGATCTCAGTGCTGCAAACTTTATTATGGGAATGGAGATTAAAAGAGATCTTGCAAAAAGGAAACTCTAGTTGAATCAGAGAAAATATGTTGAGACGATATTGCAGAGGTTTAATATGCATGGAAGGAAACCAATCAAGGTTACTATTCCTATAGGTGTAAAGTTAACTGCAGATCAATGTCCCAAGACACAGGAAGAAGAAGAGGACATGTCCCATGTTTTGTATGTCAGTGTTGTTGGCAGTTTGATGTATGCAATGGTCTGTACTAGACCAAACATTATACATGGAGTGGGATTTTTGAGCAGGTATGTGTCAAAACCAGGGAAGGAGCATTGGACAACAGTAAAGAGGGACTTCAAGTATTTGCATGGCGCTACTAGTTATGGATTCTTCTACCAAGGAAGACCAGGATTGGACAGAGTGTTGGACATACATGGGTTTGTTGATGTAGACTAGGCTGGATATTTGGATCACATAAGATCTACAAGTGGGTATGTGTTTAAACTATTTGGAGGATAAATCATTTGGCTGAACAAAAGACAGGTTGTAGTGTCACTCTTAACTACATAACTTGAATACATGGCAGCCACTCATGCAAGAAAGGATGTAGTATGGTTATAGAGTTTGTGTTCATGTATTGGGTTGGTATAAAAAGCAGTGATATTAGATTGTGATAGTCAGAGTGAAATGTTCCTAGAAAAGAACCTTGCTTATCATTTGAATACAAATCATATTGATGTTGAGTATCACTTTGTGAGAGACATGGTTGAAGAAAAGAACGTGTTGTTGGAAAAGGTTGACACTTTGAAGAATGCTGCATATTCATTGACAAATTCTATGAGCATAGAGAAGTTCTCTTGGTGTAGAGGAACATAGGGCATTGTTTCCCTGGATTGTTGACTATGTAATCATGTGAACCCCTGTATGGAAAGAAAACAACAAGTGAGAGAATGTTGGGTATGTGTTATATTCTTTGCATGTGTGTGTGGGGGGGNTTGACGATCCCAACTTCCTTCGTTGATTGTTTTGTGTGAAATTGGCACTTTCTTGGGGGTGTCCCAAGAGGGGTCAGGTTTGGCCCCCCTGGTTACATGTAGCATTCAGCTCCGGGCGGTAGCTTGGAGCCAACAGGGTTTGGGGCAGCACCCCGAAAATTATTTTTTTTGGAGGGTTTTTGCTATTTTAATAGATTTTTATATTTTTAGCAGTTTTCTAAATTAATCCTGGATTAAGGGATTAGGGTTTTGGTAGCTACGGAATACCTAAATTATTGTATATATTGTATTGTGAATGGTAAAAATTAATACAATGAAGAGTTGAAAGGTGTGACACGAAGGAAGGTTGGTTTTCTCCCGGTTAAGGGTTTCTAGTGTAAATCTATGTGTATTCTGTGTATGAGACATTGATTAATTTATATTTTTCATAGGAATCTGTATGCATTTCTTTACTTCATAGTTTTAAAACTTACATCGTCTATGATTGACGAAATCTTGTTAACTCTTTAAAACTCCAATGCATTCTATTGATGCTCAATGGTATTATCAGTGATCAGTGGGATTTGTTACACTTTCTGAACTTGTATGACTTTCATCTTATGTAAATTATAGACACTTATATTAGACTCTCATTGGAATTGTGTTTTTGTAAATATATTTTCCTAGTATTTCATCCCAATCCCATGATGGATTCATCGACACTTTTTGGAGAATGTTGCAATTTTTCTCTTTTTTCAATATTTTTAAATGATTTATTTTCACCATTTTTATGCAAACATGAGAGTCTATTTTTGGAGTTTTATTAGGTATTTAAACATGAATAAAGAAAGATAAAAATGCGTATGTTTGAAAAAATTCAATAGTCATTCTATGAACAACAGATCACAAGAAAATGCAGAATGATAAAAAACAAAGTGGTACCCTTAAAATTGAGAAATTTTAAAGGGTGTGTTGTGTACTCAACAAATGGTGATTCACTGGATGAGACTAATATCACTTCTTATACCTTTTATCACAACCAAAAGTTTCAAGTAATACAGAATTAGAACAAAAACAGAAAACAAAAACCACCCATAGATCCTTCTCTATGCAATTTAGAAATCTTTTGTTTCCTTATCATGGGGATATGATTTTCATGAACAAACACAAAAGATAATACCTTTTGATAACTGAAATGTACTTTGGGCAAGAAACCAAATTAGATCTGACTTCTGGTATTAGGTTATTATTTTGTATAATCTCTATGTAACCTTATATCCCTTCTGGTGTTGCTCTACTGCCAACAAATGTCTATAGCCCCGGTGGAGTCACCCTGATATCGTAGACCTTTCTCTATTTCCAGTGAGCATCCATAGCCCCAACTAAGATATATGCATTCCCCCCTTGACATCATTGACTCCATTTTGAGTTATGCTCCTACCTCGTCACTTCTTACTTTTATTATTATAATGCAAAGCATATGTACCCATCATTTGTGATGAGGAGTTCTTGTGGGATATGAATATGAGTCTAGGAGGATGACATCTGATAGTGAAGGGATGAACTAGACTCTTAGGATTTAAATTTTACCCATTCTAAAAGAAGCAAGAAATTCATCAATTTCTCTTTCATCATTTAAATCACAATTTCTAAAGTATATGACTTTTTCGATCTTTTCATATTTGATACTAGTCATTACCACTACCGACAAAGCATTGTAATTTTTTCAAAATCCCATATAAAAGAAGCTATAAGTACTTCCTAACTTCTACTCATGATCACTATCAAATTACTTTACTTTTTATATTTAAAATGAAAAAGGTATTTAGCTGAGAACTAGAATTATTGTTCTGCGGACCAGAGGCTGAAAACTCAACATCCCCAAAAACATTGCTTAAGGAAAAGATAAAAATAAAACATAAAAATCATGTAATAACAAAAAAAACATCCAAAGAAAGAATAATGTGTTGGGTTGTTCTATTATTTGTAGTGAAATTCTAGTCAAGCTTGATCAACTGACAATCAAAGTCAAAGGTCGAGGTGGTTCGACCGAGTAAAGACGAAGTCGAAGGAATCGACAAAAATTCGAAGGACGAGGTAGTTTGACCGGGTAAACACGAAGTCGAAGACATCGACAGCAAGTCGAAGGTCAAGGTGGATCAACCTGGTAAATTCAAAGACGTCAACTGACAAGAGGTTGACAGGTGGGCATGTGGCAACCGACTGAAGACTAAATGAAGGTCGATTGGTAGTCGATGGTAATACGACTTGGTAGTCAACTGTAACAAAATCATGAGATTCATGGGATTTGTATCCAATAATTTGGGTGCCTTTTCTTTAGGTTTTTTCCTGTTTTAAATCTTGTAAATAAGGCATGTTGTAATCAATATTTATATGATGAATGGCTAATCGTTAAGAGTCTGTAATCGCAGAGGCTTTTGGCCATGTAGATGTAAGTCGAATTGGATACAGGGTTGCTCTTGTGTAATAAAGAGGGTATGATGTTGATCGTGTATTAGGTGTGGAGAAAGATTAGACATGTAACCTTTTATTCTGAATGAATAAGACAACAAGAGAGAATAATTCTCAAGGAATGTCGGTTTTCCTGATTTTGGTTTTGAGGGTAAAATATCTATATGTTGTATGTTTTCTTTGTCATTTACTTTCTTGTTTAAGATAAATTTGTCTTCCTCTCTTCTGTTAGGTTTAGTGTAGAGGTGTGTCTCATTTCCTAACATGTGGTATCATGTCTTAGATTAAAAACCTTGGATTTGAGCTAAACCCTAGGTTCAGTAAGAGCCGTAAGTTAGAAATATTTAAAGAATTGTGTTAAAGAATGGTGAGCAACTCGAGAATAGAGATGGAAAAATTCAATTGCCATAATTTTGAGCTTTGTAAGCTTAAAATTGAATATCTCCTTGTAGATCGAGAATAATGGATAGCAGTATGTCCAAGTACCATGCTGACAAGTATGTCGATGGAAGAATAGGAAAAAATCTAGAGAAGAGAGAAGAGTACGATTTGAATTTGTCTTGCAGATACAGTACTGCTAAATGTCCGAGGTGAAGATTTGGCCAAGAAACTTTGGGACAAGTTGGGGAGCTTGTACCAGTCAAAATCCCTAGTAAACAAGTTGTTTCTTAGAAATAAATTTTATCTTCTAAGTATGAGTGATGTAATTTCGGTGACTGAGCATTTAAATGTATTTAATACCATTATAAGCCAGTTATCTTCTACATGTATTAAAATCACTAAGGAGGAGAAGTGCATTATCCTATTATGGTCTTGTCAAACTCTTGTGATAGCCTATTCATGGTTATAGGGACTAATAAAACCACATTATAACTAGAAGACATGGTTTCATCTCTATTGTCAGAAGAAATGAGAAGAAATAACATGGAAGGATTGACCAAATATACTTTAGTGGTGAGAGGTCAACTAGTTGACAGAGATAAAGGAAAATTTTCTGGTACAAAGTCTAAGTTGAAGGGTAAATATAAATCCTTGGTTCAATCGACAAGAAGATGTTGGAAATGAACTAAAGTTGGGCATTACAAAATGGACTGCAAGTCGAAGACAATGGAAGTCGGTATAGGATCTGTCGAGAAGTAGTCGACTAAGAGAAAGATGACTCCAGATAAGGGAGGTGATCTATAACTGGCATCGACTAGTACACAATCATATCAAGATGTTCGGTTAATCGAATAAGGAGAATCCTATCATATGACACTGCATAAAGAATGGTTCTATGAATATGAACAATATGAAGGAGGAGAAGTGTTCTTGGGGGATGAATCGACAACCAAAATTGTCGAACGAGGAAGAGTTCGACCGATACTGCAAGATGGGAGGAGTAGAACCCTTCCAAGTGTGCTACACATTCTGGGTTTGGAAATAAACCCAATATTTGTTAGCAAGATGAGTGATGCAGGGGTGAAAACTCTATTTCATAAGGATTCGTGCAATATGATCATAGGCACAATGGTATTAATGAAAGGATTTTGGATTGGAACCCTATACAACTTATTAGGGAGTGTCGACTCGACTAGATGCAACAACATCATTATTCCTAAAGTCGACTCAAATTTGACATGACTCGACTTAAATTGGGCTGAGTCGATTCAACCTGACTCGAAAATTCATCATAAAGTCAACCTGACCATGCTATGGAATGAGAGGATGGGATGCATTGGAGAGAAAGGACTTCTATCTATGCATAACAAAGGTATGGTCGAATACTTTCCTGAATGCAATTTAGAAGTCGACTTTTGTGAACATTGTATATATGGAAAACAAAGTGGGTTGAGGTTCTCATCTGGAGTGACAAAGGAAAATGGGATTCTAGAGCTAGTTCATAGTGATGTGTTTTTCCCTGTTACAGTGCCTTCACTTGGTATATTCCTATATTATGTCTCCTTCATAGATGATTTTCCAAGGAAGATATGGATATATTTCCTGAGGAAGAAATCATAGGTTTTTGAGAAATTCAAAGAGTTTAAATATCTTGTAGGGAACCAGACAGATAAGAAGATTAAAGTGTTGAGGAGTGACAATGGTAGTGAATTTTGTGGAAAATAATTTGATCAGTTCTACAAGAAGTGTGGTATAGCATGCAAAACTACCACACCATATACCCCACAAAAAAATGGAGTTGTGAGAATGAAAAAAGCAATGATGGACAAGGCAAGGAGCATGCTTGGTGGTGCTGGGCTTGCACAAGAATTTTGAGCGGAGGAAGTCGACACTGAAAAATATCTATTGAATATGTCTCCTTCGTCGGCACTAGTTGACACGAATCCACATGAGTTATGTTCGAGTAAGAATAATTTGGTTTCACATCTCAAAGTATTTGGTTGTGATGAATTTTTTCATGTTCCCAAGGAAAAGAGGAGGAAGTTGGACAAGAAAGAAGTCAAATGTATTTTCATTGAATACAAAGAAGGAATGAAAGGATATAAGCTCTGGGATCCTACATCAAGGAAAACAATGTACAGTCGAGATGTGGTCTTTAGAGAATTCAGAAGTAAGTCTGAGCCTGAGGAATTTGTTCAGACTGAGAATAATCTTGAGACAGTGCAGTTGACCTGAGGAACAAAGAAGATGATTCAGATGAGTTGATTGAATCAGAAGAAGGAGTGGAACAAATGACCCTAGTTGTAAGGAGGTTATAAAGAGTAATAAAACCAATCAAAAGGTATAGTCCACTTGAATTTTATTATGCATTCGTGTTAACTGCCAACGACAATGAGCCCAAGTCGGTTGGGGAGGCAGTCAACTCAAAAGAGGAAAAACTCTAAAAGGACTTCATGGTCAAAGAGATGGAATCCTTGCACAATAATGAGACATGGGACTTAGTCAAGTTACCTAGTGGAATAAATATTTTAGGTAGCAAATGGGTATTCAAGAAGAATATGAATCCAGTTGGTCAAGTCGAGAAATTCAAAGCTCAACTGGTAGAAAAAGGATATGCTCAAGTCGAAGGAGTCGACTTCGGTGAGATTTTTTCCCCTGTTGCAAAATTAACTTCCATTAGAGTACTAATGTCTTCGGCTGCAACATTTGATCTAGAAATATAATAGATGGATGTAAAGAAAATGTTCCTACATGGGGACCTGGAAGAGGAAATCTACATGAAACAACCTGAAGGATTTGTAGTAAAGGGAAAGAAATATTTGGTGTGCAAAATAAAAAGATCCCTTTATGGTATAAAATAATCACAAAGGATGTGGTACAAAAATTTAGACACATACATCTTTATTTTAGGGTTTGTGAGAAGCAAAGTTGATCACTTCATATACTCCAAAGAAGAAGGTGGGAATTTCATATATGTAGCAGTGTATGTCGACGACATGTTGTTGATTGGAAATAACATATACACAATAAAGGAGGTGAAGAAGAAACTATCCTCCAAGTTTGACATGAACGATCTCGGTGCAATGAACTTCATTATAGGAATGGAGATTAAGAGAGATCGAACAACTAGAAAGTTGTGGTTGAACCAGATGAAGTATATTGAAACAGTTTTGAAACGTTTCAATGTGTAGGATTGCAAACCTGTGAAGGTGCCAATTCCTATGGGAGCAAGGCTAACTGTTGAATAGTTTCCAAGAACACATGAGGAAATAGAGGACATGGCACGTGCTCCCTATGCAAGTGTGGTTGGTAGTATAAGGTACATGATGGTCTGCACTCGACCAGACATTTCCCATGCAGTGGGAGTGTTGAGAAGATACATGTAAACACCTGGGAAGGAGCATTGGACAGTCGTCAAAGAAGTGTTTGGGTTTTGTGTGATAGAAAATATTATGCTATATCATACCAAGGAAAACCTAGAGGTGACAGTGAATTAAATGTACATGGCTTTGTCTATATCAATTGGGATGGAGATCTGGATCGACGAAGGTCAACCAGTGGATATGTGTTCAAAATGTTTGGTGGAGAAATCAGCTAGATGAGTAAGCGACAGGTGATCATATCCTTGTCAACAACAAAATATGAATACATGGTAGCCACTCATGGAAGAAAAGAAGCAGTATGGATGCAAAGGTTGTTTTCAGGAATCAGGTTTGAGCAGAGAGCTAAGAAGATAAGTTTCAACAATCAAAGCACAATATTTTTGGAAAATAACCCAGGTTATCATTCCAAGACTAAGCACATTGATATACAATACCATTTTGTCAGAGATATGGTGGAAATCAATAAGGTACTACTAGAGAAAGTAGACATGTTGGAAAAAATAAAAAACTCATTGACCAAGTCTATGAGTGTTGTGAAGTTCTCTTTTTGCAGAGAGGAAATGGGCATTGATTCCCTAGGTTTGTGAACAAAATTTCAAGGTCTTCCATTTTTAGAAAAGAAGACAACAAGTGGGAGGATTTTGGGTTGTTATATTCTTTGCAGTGAAAATCTAGTTGAGGTGGATTGAGTGACAGTCGAAATCGAAGGTCTATGTAGTTCGACCGGGTAAAGACGAAGTCGAAGGTTGGGGGTAGTTTGACCGGTTAAAGACAAAGTTGAAGGAATCGACAACAAGTTGAAGGTCAAGATAGTTCAACTGAGTAAAGATGAAGTCGAAGGTTGAGGTTGATCGATCGCGTAAATTCTAAGAGGTCAACTGAAAAGAGGTCGATAGGCGGGCATGTGGCAACCGACTGAAGACTGAATGAAGTTTGACTAGTAGTCGATGGTAATACGACTTAGTAGTCGACTGTAACATAATATCGAGATTCTCAAGATTTTTAGCCAATGATCTGCATGGATCTGTAGCCATTTTCAGGTGCCTTTTTCTTTAGGGTTTTTCCTATTGTAAAGCCTATAAATAAGGCATGTTGTAATCAATATTTATATGATGAATGGATAATCACCAAGAGTATGTAATCGTAGAGGTTGTTCGTCATGTAGATGTAAGATGAATTGGCTAAAAGGTTTTTCTTGTGTAAGAAAGAGGGTATGATGTCGATTGTGTCTTAGGTGCGGACCAAGGTTAGACATGTAACCTTTTATTTTGAATGAGTAAGACAACAAGAGATCAGAATTCTCAAGGAATGTTAGTTTTCCTCGTTTGGGTTTCCAAGGTAAAATATATGTATACTGTGTGTTGGCTTTGTCGTTTACTTTCTTGTTTAAGATAAACATTTCTTCCTCTCTTCTTCTAGGTTTAGTGTGGAAGTGTGTCTCATTTCCTAACATAATGAAAAACAAAATTGAAACATATGAAACAATCAAAACAATAAAATTATGATACAAAATTTATCATGAGAACAACTATGTGAAGTAATGCTTAAGGGGTTTATTTTTTACAGGAAGAGAACCGAATTCACCTTCTTGGATTTGCAACCTATATGAGCCAACTCTTGCCCCTTTAATATCTTTAAAATCCTTACTACCAACCTTATGCTCATCAAATCCTCTTTTCACAAATTTTTGGTAACGAGGTGGAAATTTATGCTTGAACTTTCTCATCTCTTCTTCCTTGATCAAATCATCTAGAAAATCCACACCCAATTTATATATTTCTTTCACTTTTACCATATCATCCTATTTTACATCAGCAACAATATCAGACACATCAACTATATCAACTATATTATGAACTTTTTGATGGTCAAAATTTGTAGAATTTACAAATATGTTGTGGCCTCCTATCTTTTTATTTTCATGTAAAACCAAATCAGATAACTACGTTTCAGGCATATCAGAAATTTCAACAACTAATTTATCATCATAAGAATTCAAATAACAATTCCCAAGGATAGGAAATTCTGATAACGAAGGTTCATTACTAGCCTCAAGATCAGTTACTATATTTTTCATATATCTTTCTCTATCAATTATAATTTGATCTGATTGTCCATTCCATGGTAGCCATAGGTGTGAAAAATCCGATGTGAAATATCCTTGTATTTTTTGTCCCTAATCCCCACTAAGTACAATACCATATGCTTCAAGGATATCTTCCATGATAATATCTATCGCCTAGTGAAATTTAGGATTAGATGCTACTATAATAAAAACACCCTTCAACTCACAAATTACTTTAACCTCATATCTATCAAGCTGAGTGATGTGTGTTGAAATATTGTTAGTCCCTAAAGTTGTCCTTGAGTGCTAAGGGAAATCTAGAGAACCTCAGTTATTTCAATGGTTTATGTTTGTAGGTCATTTTGGGTTTATAGGTTGTTTTATGGGTCAAGAAGTTGATGAATTAGGTAACATAAGATTATGGTTACAAAGTCAAGTTTCCACCACATTCACTTAGTTAATGGCAATCACTATGATAAACTAGATAAGGATATTTAAATAGAAGAAAAAAAACTACAAGCTTACAATATGTTCACTTACATAGAAGAATCTTGATCCCAAATATCATTCAGAAACAAGAAATAAATACTCAAACAAAATTTTTGTAACAATTGAGCAAACAACAAAATCTTTACTAGTATTCAACATAAACAAAATAAATCAAATGCTTCGCAAATATTCAAATGCATTCAAGTAAGAGAGATGAAAATTAACACAAGAATGAGACAATCTGCCCATGAGAATGATTTTTCCATTGAGTGTAAAGTGTAGCAAATTCTAAGTATACAATTCAGGTCAATATGTCCTATAGCACCACCAAACTCCAACTTCCTCTCCACTCTCTCATATAATTCCCCTTTTATATAGAAAGAGTATATTCAAATTGGATCTCAGATCCTAAAACTTAGTTTCAATTGTGATTACTGTTGAGGGGTCCTAAATCCATTTAACTCAACAGTAGGAACCAAACCTGCCACCGAGGCCCAATTAGACTTTGCAACATTTGATAGTGGAATGGTTTTCCAGATCTTGCAATATGGCCAATTAATCGATGGGCTTTACATAGTCATTGAGAGGATGTCTTCTTGTGAAAGATCCTCCTTCAATTTGAATGTTCTCTTTTTTGTGTGTTCTTTTACAGGTGGGTCTGATACAAGATATGTGCTAGTATAAGCCAGTTGAGTAACAAAAAAGAAAAAATCAATTAATTAAGAAGGTTCATCTATGGATAACCCTCATGCTCAATCATGCAGACAAGGATTCTTATACCTACAACAATACTAGTACTAATACATCAACTTGTTGGTATTCCAATTATTGACTGAGATACAATTATCATAAGAAAACATACATTCAATAAAAAATGGCAAGAAAAATAGTTTCCTTAGCTCTAATCATTAATCACACATTAACACAACGATTTTCTTTCCAACATTAAAGACAAGAATTATAAAAAATATTGAAACAGATGACTTATCAATAGATTCAAAAAATCTTGTTCGTTACAACATCCATTCATGAGATAAAGTCAGAAATAATTCCTCATTAAATCCAATCACACATGCCTTTGATGAAAAACAAAAACTTGTCTCTAGTCCTAAACAAGACTTCTCAAATAAGGTAGCTCCAAAATAGTTCTTTACAAATCCAAAAATGAGGGTCTTTGCAAAAACATTCGACCTCTTAAACATACAGAAATTGCATATTTATCAGACTTGCAGAGGCTCTCGTCCATCTGGGACTGAGACTTAACTCTCCATTAACAATTGTAGAATGACTAATTAACTTGACCCAAACATTGTTGGAGTACAACAATGTATACTTCAAACTTGACTTAATAAAAACGAGTGGTTCTTATCACACATAGAAGACCACTTATTAATTTAATCTAAAACAGTTCTGGAATTGATTAACTAAAAACTGCTACTGTCTCTGAGACTGAATTGATGCATGCGTTGGAAGAACTGTAATTGTGGAAGAAACCGATTCGAAGTGATAGAGCTGAGTTCTGCATTGATCATGGTGTGCATGCACGTTGTTGGAGGCCACTAGAGACAACTAGATGTGCAACGTGAAAATCTCTTGGAGTGACGTGGTGACCTGACGTCATATAAGCACATGATTGTGGAAGTTATTGAGGGTGGTTTGGTTCCACACCACTCTAACCCCCACAATCCACCACAAGATGCCACATACCTCATAATCTATACCATGGTTTCAATTGCGGTACCGCTCTGGAAACTTAATGTTCGAGCATTTTTCGTCCCCGCAATGAAGTGTGACCGTCAATCGTGTTGCAATCTGTGCTCTGGGTAACCCTGTTATTTTAGTGCCCCTGCTAAAGTTTCTATATGTCTGCCATATTAGAACCTCCCTTGCCATACTTAGATATGGCTCAAATTTCTTGGATCTTAGGAGCTTTTGAATGCGAAGCATGAATATCTCCCAAAGTGACTTTCTCTCAGAGTGACGTGGCAGTGTCTCATCACTTTGGAGTTCAGGAGCTTCTGAATGTTCTGCTTGGAAATACCCCAAAGGACGATCTCCTGAATCTGATGTGGTGGCCAGATTTCATATCGCTGATGTTTCATGGAAAGAAGGGTGACACGTGTCACATGGAAATGGGTGAATGACGCAACCAAATGACCTAGAATGAATGCCACATGTCATAACTGATGAGTGTGCCATGTGTCTCAACTGATGGTTACCACGTGCTTCGACACTTCAAGCTTCGAGAGTTTTGGATTGTGAAGCATGAAGTTCTCCCAGAGTAGTACGAGCCCGAAGTGACGTGGTAGCCTAATGTCACTTCGGGACTTCAACGTTTCAGCATTTCGATGATCTACGCTTGTCTTGAAGTAAAAACTCCTGGAAGACTGATCTCCTAGATCTGACGTGGCAGTCTGATTTCATATCGTTGACATGTCATACAAAGAAGGGTGAAACACGTCACTCAAAAATGCACATATGATGTAACCAAAGGTGTTTAAAAGAAGTGTCATGTGTCTTAGCTGATGAATTCCACGTGGCTCCAGTGTTTCAGAATTTGAGAGTTTTGAGTGCTAAGTGTGGATATCTCCAGGATGTTTCGGTGTTGAAGTCGCGGAGTAAATTTTTTGTAACTCTGGGATTAAACCTCTCTTGAGTTTGATACTCCACATGTACGAGATTTTTTGATCTGCATCGACTGTTAAATATTCATCGTTGAAGATTTGACCTGTCTATTTGGCTTGAAATCTAAGCCTAAAATAGATTGCTTCGAATTGTTGCATCTTTCCTGTGGAATATTATTCTACATACAAAGTAATTTGTGGTCTTGGATATCTTCTGTGCACACAAAAAACTTGATGGACCTGTTTCACGTTCAACCAATGGCAAACATGATGACAATTATTGAACCAAATCACGACATGCAATTATCCTTCAAGAAAACATAAACAATTTGTGCAAAGAATCAATCAAGAAAGACAATGATGAAAAACCAATTCATTTAGTAATGGGAAATTGACTCAACCAACTAAAAGAAGAATGATTTTCAAGAAGATATAAGGGTAGGAGGGGTATGAGGAGCATTACATTTCGGCGTTGGGGATTTTCCTTTAGACATATATCCCTAGCTACGACGTCCTATACTTCTGATGCCGAAAAGTATCAAGGATCAGTGATTGGCAATAAACCTAAGCAAGTGTTCTTGGACCGACTCTCTTGAAAAATTCATGATGTCGAAAACACATCGGGGATCAACAATATGTTTGTTGCAAAAAAAAAAAAATTTAACCTTTCTATATTTCCCCAACCCCGATAAACTACATCGGTCATCGACTATCGGTGATTACTTTACGGATTTTTTCAATGTCTATCCTTCTCATATTTTTCTGATGAGGATCAATAAATCAATAAGGTCTTTTGTCAGTTATATCCATTTACGTTTGAATGAAAACAAACAAACATAAACCAATTCCCCAAAATGAAATCGAGTCATACAAATGAAGAAAACAAGTGGTACCCAAAAAGTGACAAAATTTGATAAGGCTTTTAGGGTGTGTTGAGTGCTCAACAACTGGCGACTTACTGGGTTAAAGAAGAATTTGTGTTCCTTCCCCGAGCTTAGTTGATGCAGAAGCTGGTTAGGAACTTAATTAGTTTTTATCAAAGCTTCTTCTGTCCGTGCGTTTGAAATTCACCGGTTGGTGAATCTGGGCCTGCCTGTGGGGTTTCAACCTTTATTCCACCTTCATTTCCTCTAACCATGACCCATGCCCTTTTCTGACAAGAGTCGAGTAAATCGTTCACTGGCCCCAGACACTTTATTTATAATCATTCACTTTCTATGGTATTTTTCTACTGCCAGCAAGCATCCATAGCCCCAATGGAGTCACATCGATCTCACAGACCTTACTCCACTACTAACGAGCATCCATAGCCCCAATGGAGTTATCTGCATACCCTCTCCAACTTTTCACTCATTTGATATAATTGATTTTATTTCAGCAAAATGCCCTGAGCAAGTGGGAGAGGAGGATGTTTTTTATTTGCAAAATGAGATGGTTAAGTTGAATTTTTTCTAGCTCTCTTGAGGTACATGTGGTCCTTTCCTTCTTTCCATATTTCCATTTGGGTTTTACCAGAACACCAGGAGGACACTTACATACTTTTCCAAGGTTTTTTATCTATACAGGTTAGATAGAGAACTCCTTCAAAACAACCGCAATTCTTCCAGTGCTTCTAGTGTTGTATGTAAGCATGAGTCAGGAACAAAGTTCATCATATCACATGAAATAAGGTCAACCAATTCCTTTATAAACACAAACTTCAAAAGTGAAAACAGTAATATAACAAGAAAAACAAAAAATGAAGAACTCTGCAATCAAGCTACCTAAACAAAAAATATCATGTAAACACACACATTGTTTTTTTAACAGAAATATTTTTTTAGGGCTTGGCCATTCACTGGAAGGGTGTCAGGTTCCCCCCTCAATGTTTGCAACCGATACGTGCCTACCCCAATTTTCTCGGCTGCATGGAAAGGTTTGAGCCATATATTCTGAAACTTTGAATGCTTTCCCTTCAATTCATTCGCTCTATCCCATTTCAGGACTAAATATCCTACTTCAAAATTATTCTCTTTGGCCTTGTGCTTGTCAAACCATATTTTAACTATCTACTGATGAGTGACAAAATTTGATTTTTCTTTGTCCCTTTCCTCGACACCAAAGATATTTTTCTTAGGGTTTAAAGATATACCGTATTTTCTACACCTTTCAAAAATCTGGGTTAGATGTTGGATGTGATCTTCTTTGTACTTTGAATACATAGTTGCATCGTCCAAATAGACTACTACACACTTTTTGATCAATCACCGAAAATATATGTCCATGGCCCTCTGAAAGGTTTCCCCTGCATTAATTAACCCAAAGGGCACGTTTATAAGAAAATGTTCCCCACTTGGTTCAGAAGGCAGTTTTCAATCGGTCTTCCTCTGAAACTAGAACCTCGTTGTACCCTGAAAAACTATCCATCAGGGAGAAAATATCAGAACCAGACATGATATGCAAAAGTTGTTCCATTGGTAGGACTGGGTAATTATCCTTTTTTGATGCTCTGTTGAGGTTTATGAAATCCACACACAGGCGGATCTCCCTAGACTTTTTCCTGACAGGAACCAAATTTTCTACCCAAGAAAAGTGTCTAACCTAAAAGATAATTTTAGCATCTAGTAATTTCTTTAACTCCTAATACATGAGGGGTTACAGAGATGGGTGGTACTTCTGGAGATTCTGTTGGAAGGGTTTTACTCCAAGTTTTAGAGGGATTGTGTGTTGAATGATGCGAGTGTCATGATTCTTCAGATATTGGTAGGACCATGCAAAAACATCTTGATATTCTCTGAAAAGTTTGAGATAGGCCTTCCTTTCTTCTTTAGAAACTGTCTTGCCTAGATTTATATTTTTAGGGTTTTCCAGGGTTCCTAGACTTATAGTCTCGTGTATGGGACACAAGCTCCCTGTCTTTGTGTTTTTTGATCCTTTGAATCTTTTCCTTAAGTCAAAAAGGTTTTCTAAATTGGTTACCCCTTTCGGTATCGTGTGAAACCTTGGTTTGTCAACCGATTGATCGGTTTCATATCCTTGTGCATGGGTATTGGTTCCTACTATTTGTTCCTAAAATATTTCATCGTTGATAGCTAGCTCCTTAAAATTGTCCTGATTGGTTAAGAAATTTATGATCTATTCATCTCCTTCAAAGACCTTCCAATTAGAAATATTTTTGGGCACCGACGGTTTGTAGAGTAGCTCCACAGTGAATCGAGAGGCTTCATAGTCTTTTAGAGGGGATAGCCTTGAGGCAGCAGTATCCAGAGAATCAACAAGAGTGTTCTTTGTTCTGAGGATCGTTGTAATGTTGAAGGCTTTAAAATGTTCTATTAGTCTGTGCACTTCCTGTTGATAATTTCTCAGATGGGGAGAGTTGCAATGTATAGTGTTCCTTAATTTTCTAACGATGATTTCAGAATCTCGGAAAACCTTTATTTATTTAACATTTAATTCTATGGATTTCTTTATCCCTTGTACTAGAGATTCGTACTCGGCGGTGTTGTTTGTGCACTCAAATTCTAGTCTGCGGAATAGGAAATTTCATTTACCTCTTGGATCAATGAGGATACACCCTACCCCTAATCCTTATTGTGATTTATATCCACCAAATTATAAGGTCCAAATTTGTGTGCAAAAACCATCAGTTTCTTTTTTCCTACCACTTTCCTCCTTTCCTCCTATATGTTCTGTGATTTTTAACACAAGTTCCTCACAAAATAGGTTTTTCTCCGCCGTCGTTGGAAACTTTTCTTGAAAAATCATTTTGGATTTTTGAGTAAGAGGAACATCAGATGAGAAGGGGGAGAAATTCCCGAAATTGGAGTCGCAAGAATAATTTCTTGGCACGGGGAAATCTGTCGAAGAGGGTTCGTTGAGGGTTTCTAGGTCAGTGATAGTATGTTTGAGATACCTTTCCCTATCGACCTTAATCATGTTTGTGTGTCCCTTTAATGGCAACCAAAGGTGAGCCCAGTCTCTGCTAAAGTATCCATTCAACTCCATGAACCAATCTCGACTAAATAGAAATCCATAAGCTTCTGGGATATCTACTACAATGATGTCAATTACTTGAACAAATTTTGGGTGTGTCGCCATCCTGATCATGACATCTTTGAGCTCTCCCATAACCTTCACCTTGGTTTTGTCTGGTTGTATCACATGTTTATCACTTTTGAGAGGGATTGTGTTTAATTTATTGAAGATAGATAATGGCATAACATTAGAGGATTCTCCCGAGCTAACCAAACAATTATGGAGGTTTTTTTATCGGACATTGGTTTTTCTCTCGAATTTTGGGTAGTATTAAGTTCATTTGAGACAGGCTGACCCCTACTTTGTGTTTTCATAGTCAAAACCTCAGCGGGTGGTTCTTGAACTTCAAATAGATCATCGGAATGCATTGGTAGGTCAGGGTCCCATATCAGCATGGTTGTTTCTTCTAGTGGATCAACTTCTTCTTGATCACCAATATTCATAGTTGAGTTGCTTGATTGTTTAGTAAGGGAAACCTCATCTAGAAACTGGTTGGCCATCAAATTCATGGCATGCACCCATTGTGGGAAATCTCTTTCAGAATGTTTATCTTGGTGATAGGTACAAAAAGAGTTGGATGCTACATTTCCCGGATCGATGTTTAAGTTGGCTGGGGAAGGTTCAATTGATTTGAATGGTGGATTTATTTTAAAAAAGGATTTATAGGGACCATGGCCTTGGATTCCTTCCCCTGCACTTATTTTCATGTCTATGATTTTGTTTGACAACTTCTTTACCATGCATCATAGGTATTCTATGTCTCTACTTTCTTTTTTGGGACCTTGTTCTATTTGTTTCCCTGGGGGTCTGGTCAACAAGAGTCCTCTCCCAGGAGGAGGTTGAACTTCATTCTTAACTAACATGACCTGGCCTTCTTTACATCCCTTCATTTGGAATTATATCGTTTTAGCTTCCTCAAAATTCTCAACTAAAGTTGTTTTGGTAGCCCTCTTCACAAACATGGAAATGGAAGGTGGGAGAGCATTAGCATGTACTTCAATTTGCAACTCTTTAATGGGTTTAGCTTCGGGTTGAAATTTGTTTAGGATAGTGGTGAACTATTGATTTAAGTCTTTAACCTTCTCCTTTGAGATCATGGTGGTGGAGAACAACTCAGCCATCAAAGCTCTCGTAGTGGTTTCTTCTACAAATTTATCTAGAAAATCCTTTTGAAACTTCATCCAACTAGTTATGGACCCTACAAGAAAGTTAAAATACCATGTGGAGGCTAAATTCTCAAAATTATAGGGAAAAATCCTGCATACTACGTCTTCATGTTGAAAATTCATCAGTCTAATAGCTAGTATGAATTTTTTGATGTGGTCTTCAGGAAATCCTAAGGTTTCAGGGTCAAATTTAGGGAGTAACTTTTTTGGATGTCAGGGAAGGTTATGTACTTGTCCGGGGATGGCCAAAGCATCTCTGGCCAACCAAGGTTGATTATTCTGGGGTGGGTCTCCCCTTTCTTCATTATGATCATTTTTATCTTCCATGTTGTCCGACTCTGAAACTGAGCATTCTGAATTGAACCCTTCCTCGTCAGAAAAATAATTGGCCTCGAAGCAGTTAATGGTTGGTGTTTCAGGGATTATATTAAGGGGATGTTTGATTTCGATGAGGGTGAAATCTATCAGGTCTTCTACTATGTGAAAAAAAACCTGGTCGATGGTGTCGACCACTGGTCTGCTTACTTTGTTTCTACGAGGAAGTAACGGAGCTAAGGGTAGTGCTCTGATTTGTCAGGCATAATCTCTTGTGATTATTCTAAATTGGTTCAACTCCTCATGGGGAAGAGCGTAAGGTATTTCAAGGAATAAATTTTCTTCATCTTGCTGGGGTGAGTTACTTGTTTCAGGAGTACTTGGTGCATGTGGGTTGTTTTGAATCTATAGGTTGTGTGAAATATTATATTAAAAATATTTCCAACCATTCATTATTCAGGCCCTCCTAGCGCCAATTCTGTTGAGGGGTCCTAAATCCCTTTAACTCAACAACAGGAAAAAAACCCGCCACTGAGGCCCAATTAGACTCTTCAACGTTTGATAGTGGAATGGTTCTCCAGATCTTGCGACTCGTCCAATTAATCGATGGGATTTATGTAGTGATTGACAGGATGTCTTCTTATGAAAGATCCTCCTTCAGTTTGAATGGTCTCTTTTTTTTGTTTTCTTTATAGGTGGGTCTGATACAAGATATGCGATGGTATAAACTAGCTAAGTAACAAAGTGGAAAAAATTAACTACTAAAGAAGGATGAGTTCGAGATAACCCTCATTCTCAAGAATGCAGACAATGATTCTTACACCTGCGACAAACCTTGTACTAATACATCAACTTGTTGGTATACCAATTATAGACTAAAATACAATTATCAAAAGAAAACATACATGTAGTAAACGATGGCAAGAAAAATAGTTTCCTTAGCTCTAATCATTAATCACACATTGACACAACGATTTTCTTTCCATCATTAGAGACAAAAATTATAAAAAATATTGAATCAAATAACTTATCAACAAATTCAGAAACTCTTACTTGTTACAGCATTGATTCATGAGATAAAGTCATAATTAATTCCTCCATAAATCCAATAACACATGCCTTTGATGAAAAACAGAAACTCGTCTCTATTCCTAAACAAGACTTCTCAATTAAGGTAGCCCCAAAATAGTTCTTTAAAAATACAAAAATGAGGGTCTTTGCAAAAACCCTCAACCTCTTAAACATACAAAAACTGCATATTTATCAGAGTTGCAGAGGCTCTTGTCCATCTGGGACTGAGACTTAAATCTCCATTAAAAATTGTAGAACGACTAATTAACTTGACTAAAACACTACTAGAGTACAACAGTGTATACTTCAAACTTGAATTAATAAAAAGAGTGGTTCTTATCACACATAGAAGACCACTTATTAATTTAATCTAAAACGGTTATGGAATTGATTAACTAAAAAATGTTACTGTCTCTGAGAATGCACTGATGCATATGCAGGATGAACTGTAATTGTGGAAGAAACTGATTTGAAGTGATAGAGATGAGTTCTGCATTGATCATGGTGTGCACGCGCACTGTTGGAGGCCACTGGAGACAACTAGATGTGCATCATGAAAATCTCCTGAAGTGATGTGGTGACCTGACGTCATATAAGAAAGTGATTGTGGAAGTTTTTTAGGGTGGTTTGGGTCCACACTGCTCCAACCCCCATAATCCACCACAAGCTACCACGTACCTCATACATTATACCATGGTTTCAATTGCAAGACTGCTCTAGAAAATTAACGTTCGAGCATTTTTCATCCCCGCAATGAAGTGTGACCGTTGATTGTGTTGCAATCTTTGATCTTGGTAACCCTGTTATTTTAGCGCCCGTACTAAATTTTATATATTTCTTCCATATTAGAACCTCCCTAGACATACTTAGTGATGGCACAAATTTCTTGGAGCTCGGGAGCTTTTGAACACGGAGCATGAATATCTCCTGAAGTGATTTTCTCTCAGAGTGACGTGGAAGTCTCTCGTCACTTCGGCACTTTGGAGTTCGGGAGCTTATGAATGTTTTGCTTGGAAATCCCCTGAAGGAAGATCTCCCAAATCTGACATGGAGACCATATGTCATATCATTGATGTGTCATGGAAAGAAAGGTGACACGTGTCACGTGGAAATGGGCGAATTATGAAACCAAATGACCTGGAATGAATGCCACGTGTCATGACTGATGAGTGTGCCACATGTCTCAACTGATGTTTTCCATGTGCTTCGACACTTCAGTCTTAGGGAGTTTTGGATTGTAAAGCATGAAGTTCTCCTGCAATAGTATGGGCCCGAAGTGACATGGCATCCTGATGTCACTTCGGAACTTCAGTGTTTCGACAGTTCAGTGATCTATGCTTGTCTTGAAGTAAAACCTCTCGGATGGTTGATCTCCCAGATCTGACGTGGAAGTCTGATGTCATGTCGCTGACATGTCACAGAAAGAAGGGTGACACGTGTCACCCAGAAATGGATAGATGATGTAACCAAAGGTGTCTAAAATAAGTGCCATGTGTCTTAACTAATGAATGCCACATGGCCTTGGTGTTTCGACATTCGGGAGTTTTGAGTGCGAAGTGTGGATACCTCTAGGATGTTTCGGTGCCTAAGTCACAGAGTAAAGTTTTTGTAACTCTATGATTAAACCTTGCTCGAGTTTGAGACTCTGCATGCACGGGAATCGTTGATCTGCATCGACTGTTAGATCTTCACCGTTGAAGATTTGACCTGTCTGTTTGGCTTGCAATCTAATCCCGAAATGGAATACTCTGAATTGATGTGTCTTTCCTGTGGAATATTACTATGCATACAAAGTACTTCGTGGCCCTAGATGTCTCCTACACACACAAAAAACTTGGTGGACTTTTTGCACACTCAATCAATGGAAAACATGATGACAAGTATTTCGAACCAAATCACGACATGAAATTATGATTCAAGAAAACATAAAAAAATTGCGCAAAGAATCAATCAAGAAAGATAATGATGAAAAACCAAGTCATTTAGTAACAGAAAATTGACTCAACCAACTAAAATAAGAATGCTTTTCAAGAAGGTATAGAGAAAATGAGGCAGGAGGGGCATGAGGAGTGTTTCATTTCGGCATTGGGGATTTTCCTTTAGACATACATCCCTTTTTATAACGTCCTATCATGTTGATGCCGAAAAGTATCAAGGATTGGTGATCGACGATAAACCTACCCAAGTATTCTCGGACTAACTCTCTCGAAAAAGCCCCGATGTCGAAAACACGTTGAGGATCGACGATATGTTTGTCGCTTAAAAATGATTTTTTTAACCTTTCTAGATTTCCTCGACCTCGATAAAGTGCATCGTTCATCGACTATCAGTGATTGCTTTACAGATTTTTTCAATGTCTATGATTCTTGTATTTTGTCGATGAGGATCAATAAATCAATAAGATCCTTTGTTAGTTGTATCCATTTATGTTTGAAGGAAAACAAACAGAGATAAACCAATTCCCCAAAATGAAATCGATTCATACAAATGAAGAAAACAAGTGGTACCCAAAAAGTGACAAAATTTGATAAGTCTTTTAGGGTGTGTTGAGTGCTCAAAAATTACATCTCGATATACCTGGCTAGAAAAAAGGGATTAGATTCTATTTTTATTCTATAGTTAATCAACAAAATCCTGGATCTTAGGGAAAAGATATTTTCTCTTAGCCCCATATCCTAACTCCTAAAATATTTGATAGATCTCATAATATCTAACAAAATCTCACTCAAACTTCATGTATTGGTTTCCTTGATCAAGGACAGGTCGAACTGATGAAGTGGAAACTCTAGAAAATCTAGAAAAATCTATACAAATCAACAAATCTGGACAAATCAACAAATCTTGAAAAAATAGTAAATATAGAAAAATCAATCCCAAAGTTCCACTTGTATCTACTAAATGGTTTACTTTCTCGAGAAACAACCCCCTTTTCACCTAATTTGGCCCATTTTGCAAGTGGGTTTTTTATGGTTTCTCCTAATTATTCATCGTTTGCTTGGGAGACTCGTCAGAAGTTCACTATTGAAACAATCACCTACAAAAACATTATGCAATTTTTATTGTAGCTTGGAATTTGAATTTCCAGATATCTATTTTTTTTAAGAATATCCTTTGTTTTAGCTCTGTGTACATCATGGTCCTCTTCTTATGCAGGCCTTAATATTTTGTGAGGAGTCAAATCCCTGAGTAAGTTGATTAGTATTGTAGATGTAAAGAAGGCATAGCAAATCTATAAGCAGTGTTTTGGCAATGCAGAAAATCCCTCCACACCCAAAATTTCCATTTCTTGGAATATCATAGCATATGGTGCCTTGTATGCTCCATCGAGGGAACCTATATCAATAGTTCTCCAAAACATCCAGAAGATAAGGGGTGCCAAAATACATCCTATCACAGTACTAGTTAACTAGCTTATAAACATAGATATTGAAGATGATAGGGTGAGATAACCAGTCTTGAAGTCTTGCATCAATTCATAGGTTTTATAGATAATTGTCATCATCACTCCATGGGATACTAATACTGCAATCACACCACCATTACTCCCTATACATGATGCAAAAATGAAGAGTCCTAGCTTTCCATAGGTTCTATCCAAGCTCCAATCAGTCAATCCTGCTCCATATGAATTGCAAAATGCAAAAGTTGGGGCCACAACATAGGAAATCAGTACGAAGTACCATTTCAGGGGATGAAAAATGATAAGTAGTACCCCAATAGAAATTGTTGCAAAACCAACATAACCACAATTTTCTATCCATTTTGATATTTTTTCCTTCATGAATATCTCGTCTTGCCTTTGTTCTTCCATTGATTTTGCATTCTCATTAACTTGAACATTGTTGATGAGAGGAATTGAATTTTTTTTCCATATTGGGTATAAACTTTCTTACTAGTAATGCTTATTATCTTAACCGGATTGTACAACTCATCACCTAGAATAAGAGAAATAGATACAAACACATTATACCCATATAGGCCTTTAAAGTCATTGTTACTAAGTTATGTTGGATACCAGTCACCTGCATGTTTGTCGATAAGAGGACATAAGAAGCCCTAGGATATTATTTCCCCAAGTAAAACTGAACAATTGACAATGTGGGAAAATAAGGCCATATCCAAGGTAGTTTGGACTGAAGAATGTGTTCTTGTATGTTTACATCCCTAAACTTGGAAAGTTGTCAAAGCCACATGAATCTCCAATTCCATTAAAAAAAACACACTTGAAGAAGCTCTAGATGAAACTAATGCTTAGTTGTTTTCCAAGGCAGCGTACTTACTTTCTTGTAGTCTCAGCATATTTTGGAGTGTGAAAACTATTAATCAATAAGGATGTAGTAGTGCCACTAGGATAAGTGAGTTTGAAAACCATCAAAATTCTAGGCAAACATCTTTGAAATTTCTTCATGTTGTCCCTGGAATTTGTAGTAGAATTTATACCATTCACCCTGCTCAAATTTCTCCATAATCTCAGGACAAGCTTCGAGTAATTCAACTCCATCTAGTTCCACTCGAAGGACTCATCTTCCCTTCTTCATCGACATGTTGTCAACTGTTAATTATGAACACCTGCAAATTCTTAGGGTTTTACTTCGAGCTCTTAAGAATACCTGCACATAACAACTGGTATATACGAATTTTGGTTGCAAAAGACAACTAACTATATTTATTTTTATTTGAAATATTTTTCAACATTTGAAATTATGACTTTTCATGTTTCGATTTGTGGCTTTCCAATTGGATGCACGAGATACCAACATGATCTGATTTCAGTAATTAAAATCGTGCATGAAATCTAGTAATCATTAAAGAAAATGACAAACTCAAAGATATAATCATTTTCACTATTTTCACATGATATTGGGCTTGTTTTCATGATCGTAGGGTATGAAGCACGTTTGAAAATTGATTTTTCATGTGCTACCAGAATAGCGTTATTCTGGTAGTGAATCTGTTTTGCATTTGACACCTCGATAAATTGCCTTGATTTTGCCAATAGAAAAATACCATAATGATGCGACATGTCCTTCTTCATGTGAAATCTCAAACTATCTTAAAGAAGCAAATGAAAAATAAATTAAAGCAAAGAAAATCACTCCCAAAAGGGATATAAAGTATAAAAAGGTACAATGAAACAAAGGCTCAGGACAGATTTTAATAGCATAGGTTGAAATTTTAAGGATAGAGAGGTGGCAATATGTCTAGGGACTAACAAGGATAACATTCAACGTTTTGCAGACAGAGTATGGCATTATGTTTGATGATGCTCCAAGGTCCAATAAACAGTTATTCACATTATTATTGAATATATCAAATGTCAGTGAGAAAGGAGGAGTCTTGGACTTATATATTTCTTTGTTGGCAACATTGATCGTTGTCTTTTGTGTATTATTGCTTCTTCTTTTTTTGTTATTTTTTCAATGGTTAAACATTCTATATTTAAGGGATTTCAACGAATTTTCACATTGTTGTGGGACCTTACAGACGTCAAACAATGAAATGTTTGCATTGGTTTTCTTTAGATCTTCAACCACATTGTATTTCAAAGGTTCAAAAAAACTAATTGAACATTTTTTCACATCATAAACTATAGGAAGAGGCTTAATAGTAAGGTATACAAACCTTGTTTTATTTGTGTTTGGATTTTGGGTCATACTTGGTTGTTGTTGTTGAAACACAAGTCCCATACTCCAAGTTTGGACAGTTGATCCTTCTTCTACCACATCATCATATTCAAATAAATTCATACTAGGAAATATCTCTGATAGAACCATGGGTGTTTCAACAAAATGTTCAAATGATGCCTCTTCCAATTTTCCTCTTGGTTGTTCATCGTATCCTTCTATTTGTGCACATTAATCAAAAGTCTATTTGTCACCAAATCCATTGCATTTATCCACTCCAGATGAGTTTAATCAGAATGGGGAGCTTGATGAAAGTTACATTAGTTGTCCATGGCCACTCTTCCTAAATCAAAGTTCAAATTGGCAAGTGGTGGTTCAATATATCTAGGGGGAGTAGGACTTCTCACGAATGGCCTATATGATTTCTAATTTGAGGTGCCTTCTCCAATACTTCGCGTTAGATTAATTATTTCATTATACAACCTTTTAATCATTCTTTGCATGGATTCCATATCCATGGAATTCTTTTCTTTACCTTGTGTAGGTTGCTTTGATAAGATAGGATCCCCTTTGGGTGGTATTATATCTTTTTGTCCAATATTTGTTTGTCCTTCTTTATAGCCCTTGTTTTAAAATTCTATCTTCTTTACTTATTCAAAATTCAAGGCTAAAGTACTTGTATCTTCTCTTTTGACAAACATTAAAATTGAGGTTGGTAAAGCATTAGCATATACTTCAATTTGCAACTCTGATGTTGGAGAAGTTCCTTCTTCAAACTTGTTTAGAATTGTTGTAAAGCATTGATTAAAATCCTTAACTTTTTCTTTAGGACCCATGACTAGAGAGAACAATTATGCCATTAGTGCATCAATAGTAGTTTCTTCTCCAAAATAATCTAAAAATCCTTTCAAAACTTGGTCCAATTTGTTATAGATCCAACAAGTAGATTGAAGTACCAAGTGGAGGTTGAGTTTTAAAACGTGTAAGGAAAGACAACAGACCACATCCTCATATTGTATGTTAATCAAATAAATGGAAAGGATAAACTTTTTAATAGGATATTCAAGATATCTGAATGTTTCAGGGTCATATTTAGGAAGTAATATCTCTAGATGTTTTAGAGTCATATTTAGGAAGTAATTTCTCTGGATGTTTCAAGGTCATATTTAAGAAGTAATTTCTCTGGATGTTTGGGTAAATGGTGTGCGAGACTAGGTAATTACAAGGCATCCACGACCAACCACGGTTGGTTATTATTTTTATTACGGTCTTCCATGTGTTTTGATTGGTGCTCTGAAGCTTCCAATTCTGTATCTAATTCTTCCTTTTCAAGTTCGGAATACTCCTGGTTATCAGAATGATTAGTTGTAAGAGAAGTAATTGTAGGTTTATTTAGGATTAAATTGAAGGGTTGATCAATTTTGTGTAAGGAAAAATCCACTAGATATTCATCCATGTGTACCAAGGTATGCTCAGATGTGGACACAATCGGTCTTACATCTCTCCTTCTTCAAGGAGGTAATGGGGTTATGGCAAGTGGCCTTATTTGGATGGTGTATTCTCTAGTGATTCTTCTAAAATTCTTGATTTCCTCATGAGATATTGTGTATGGGATTTCAAGATGGTATCCAGAAATTTCCTTAGCCTAAGGTGAGGTTTTTTCAAGGAATGTATCTTTAGGATTTGGATTTTCTCTATGTGCATTGTTTGTGTGACTTTCCATGCATCGGGCCCTCCTTTTAGCGCTACTTATGTTAAGAGGTCAAAATTTCCAATGCTCAATAGTAGAGATCAAACCCAAGGACGAGGCCCAATTCGACTCCTCCCAGTTTGGTATGGAATAATCCTTCAGGTTAATGGCCTGACGACCATTCAATGGGATTTAAAATTTGTTTGATTTGTTCTTTTATTAATTTTACATTTTATGTATGTATACTAAGAAAATAAATGAAAGAGTTTGAAGAAGTTTGTGTTAAGGACAACGTTTGGCAGTAGTTAATGAAAATTATCTGAAATTTTAGATTCTCGAAGAAATACGTATATTAAAAAATTATTTTTTTATCAAATAACATCCAGGAAACAATAACTAACTAATAGCAGAAATAGATAAAATTTAACTACGAGATATTCAGTAATAATTCCACAATATTTCAAATAATAGGAAAAAAAATATTAACTAATAAAGAAAATAATATTTACCAAAAGTATCCAACAATTCATTCAAACAAATAAGATAGCTTAACAGTATCGAAAATCTTACTAGATGCCTGTAATATTTAATCAATTGTAGAATAATCCACGATGATGAATAAACACACAAAAATTCAGCAAACCAAAATGTCTTGACTTCAAAGAGTTTATGAATTCAGCTTTGAAATAGTTCTTCATAGCGATGATGATCCTAGAACTAATAGAGAAGCAGTGAATTCATAGGATAGTAAACTATGGAAGAATGCCATGGTTGAAGAGATGGGTGCCTTAGATAATAATGAGGCATGGGATCTAGTTGAGTTGTCAACTAGAAGAAAGGCCATTGGCATCAAATGGGTGTGTAAGAAGAAATTGAATGCAAAAGGTAAAGTGGAGAAAAACAAAGATTGGTTAGTTGAAAAAGGTTACTCCCAAGTAGAGGGAATTGACTTTGGTGAAATGTTTTGTCTTGTTGCCAAGTTAACTTCTATTAGATTTATTTTATCTGTTTTTGTTGCTTTTGATTTTGAAGTATAACAGATGGATGTGAAGACAACATTCCTATACGGGGATCTAGAAGAAGAAATCTACATGAAGCAACCAGAAGGCTTTGCAGTGAAGGGAAAGAAATATCTAGTCTGTAAGATAAAGAAGTCACTATATGGTCTAAAGAAATCGCCTAGGATGTGGTACCAAAATTTTGACACATATGTCCTTGGATTGGGATTTGTAAGAAGCAAAGTCGATCAATGTGTATATTCCAAGCTAGTTGGTAATCACTTCATTTATGTTGTGTTGTATGTTGATGACATGTTGTTGGTAGGAAATAACATGGATGTTATCAAGGAAGTGAAATTGTCACTATCCTCAAAATTTGACATGAATGATCTTGGTGCTACTAACTTCATTCTGGGAATGGAGATTAAAAGAGATCGTGCAAATATGAAACTCTAGTTAAATCAAAGAAAATATGTTGAGACGATATTGGTGAGGTTTAATATGCAGGAAAGTAAACCGATCAAGGTTCCTATTCATGTAGGTGTAAAGTTATTTGCAAATCAATGTCTCATGACACATGAAGAGGAAGAGGACATATTCCATGTTCCATATACTAGTGTAGTTAGCAATTTGATGTATGCAATGGTTTGTACCAGACCGAACATTGAACATGCAGTGGAATTTTGGAGCATTTATATGTCAAAACTAGGGAAGGAACATTGGACAACAGTAAAAATGGTTTTCATGTATTTGTGTGGCACTTCTAGATATGGATTGTTCTTCCAAGAAAGACAAGAATTGGACAGAGTGTTGAACATATATGGGTTTTTTGACATAGATTGGGCTCGAGATATGGATCGCAGAAGATCTACAATTGGGTATGTGTTTAATCTATTTGGAGGAGCAATCAGTTGGATGACAAAAAAACAGGTTGTAGTGGCACTCTCACACTACTAGATATGGGTGGATTTTCCACGAAACTTTTCCACGTTTCTTACATTAAAAATATGTAGTAAGTTAAGCATTTTTTTCATTTTTTTATTAAATTGGTTGCGATTATCGTCGCTATTGCAACGAAAGTTCATCACTATAGAGACGATTGTTGACTATCTCAGCGCACCTGCTAACACACGTGGCTTGCAACAGCTAGTTGACGTTTTGCGCATACTGTGCATGAGGTCTAAAACCAAGAGAATCTCATGATCCAGGTATATACCATATTCATCTCCAATTTTAACTTTGGTTCATATAAAAAATTTCAAGTTGTTTTTCCATTTACCAATTAGTGGAAATTATGCTTTAATTTGACCCCACACGCAGTGACCTGTGAATGGGGCCAACATTGAAATTTTTTCAATTTATGCTTGTGTGCACTGAAATTTGACATGGTTGTAGTACATGCATGCATTGAATATATGGGAGGGATTCCAGACTCAAATACAACTCACACGAAGAATTCTACAATGAAACAATCTTAATGATTTTTTTCAAACTATGCTTCTCCAAGTCATGGACATGGTATACTTTAAGAGTTCATGTACCATGCACGAGGTCTAAAACCAAGAGAAGATCATGATTCAACTATATACCATATTCATATCCAATTTTAGCTTTGGTTCATCTAACAAATTTCAAGATGGTTTTCCATTTACCAATTAGTGGAAATTATGCTTTAATTTGACCCCACACAGAGTGACCTGTGAATGGGGCCAATGTTGAATTTTTTTCAATTTATGCTTGTATGCACTGAAATTTGGCATGGTTGTAGTAGATGCATGCATTGACGATATGGGAGGGTTTCTAGACTCAAATACGACTCACATGAATAATTCTACAATGAAAGGATCTTAATGAATTTTTTCAAACTATGCTTCTCCAAGTCATGGACATGGTATGCTTCAAGAGCTCATGTATCGTGCATGAGGTCTAATACCAAGAGAAGCTCATGATTCAGGTATATGCCTTATTCATCTCCAATTTTAAATTTGTTTCATCGAACAAATTTCAAGTTGGTTTTCCATTTACTAAATAGTGGAAATTATGCTTTAATTTGACCCCGCGCGGAGTGACCTATGAATGGGGCCAACATTGAAATTTTTTCAATTTTTGCTTTTATGCATTGAAATTTGACATGGTTGTAGTAGATGCATGTGTTGAAGATATGGGAGGGTTTGTAGACTCAAATATGACTCACACAAATAATTCTACAATGAAACGATCTTAATGAAGTTTTTCAAATTATGCTTCTCCAAGTCATGGGCATGGTATGCTTTAAGAGCTCATGTATTGTGCACGAGGTCTAAAACCAAGAGAAGCTCATGATTCAGGTATATACCATATTCATATCCATTTTTAACTTTGGTTCATCTAAAAAATTTCAAGTTGGTTTTCCATTTACGAATTAGTGGAAATTATGCTTTAATTTGACCCCGCACGGAGTGACCTGTGAATGGGGCCAATGTTGAAATTTTTTCAAGTTTTGTTTGTATGCACTGAAATTTGACATGGTTGTATTAAATGCATATGTTGATGATATGGGAGGGTTTCGAGACTCAAATATGACTCACACAAAGAATTCTACAATGAAAGGATCTTAATGAATTTTTTCAAACTATGCTTCTCCAAGTCATGGACATGGTATGCTTTAAGAGATCATGTACCATGAACGAGGTTCAAAAATTAAGAGAAGCTCATGATTTAGGTATTGACCCCACACAGAGTGACCTATGAATGGGGCCAACGTTGAAATTTTTTCAATTTTTTCTTGTATGCACTAAAATTTGACATGGTTGTAGTAGATTCATACGTTGACGATATGGGAAGGTTTCCATACTCAAATACGACTCACACGAATAATTATACAATGAAAGGATATTAATGAAGTTTTTCAAACTATTCTTCTCCAAGTCATGGACATGGTATGCTTTAAGAGCTAATTTACCATGCACGAGGTCTAAAACCAAGAGAAGCTCATGATTAAGGTATATACCATATTCATATCCAATTTTAACTTTGGTTCAACTAACAATTTTCAAGTTGGTTTTCCATTTACCAATTAGTTGAAATTATGCTTTAATTTGTGTAATATACAAGATATAAAATGTATGCAGAACATAAATAAAATGCTAGTAAAGGCAGAATAACAACAATATAACGAGAACATTCACCACAATAACACTGAAATGATATAAGAATAACAACAGAAATAGTACTTTGAATCTGAAAGCAATGTTCATGGGCCTCTTTGAGAGGGAAACCTCTAGTTGAGTAGATCTCTATTACAATAATATCCAAGCTAGGGTTCTCATACCCTCGACTCCTACTTATACTAAAAAGAAGCATCTAGAGGAAGATCCTTCTAGAAGCGGAAGCTTCTATTAGGTCTTCTTACATATGCCTTATTCTATTTTATTGAAAGGCCTTATTAATATTGAATTTTATTACATACGAATATATTATTCTACCTATGTGCGGGTTAGGAACCTAACATGTCCACCCCCTTAAAAACAGCCTTGTCCTCAAGGCTTGAGATGAGGAAATTGTTGCAGAATGGTAGCCGGTTCCCAAGTGGCGTCTGTTGGAGTTGTATCTTTCCACTAGACTAACACTTCCTTGATGGTTCTCTGACATAGGCGAAGCTCACGCTGGTCAAAAACTACTTCTGGTTGTAGCCAAATGGATCCTTCTTCATCTAGCTCTGGAAGGTTGGTTTGAATTTGGCACTTAGCTCCAATCACCTTCTTTAAGCATGAAACATGAAAAATAGGATGTAGCTTCGAATAGTTGGGAAAAGATAACGGATAGGCAAATTGTCCCACAGGCTTGAGCATGGTATAAGGACCATAAAATTTGGGCACTATCTTTTGACAATGATTGGCCTTGAGGGAAGTTTGCTTGTAAGGTTGCAGTCAAAGAAAAACCTGATCCCCTTCTACAAATTGATGTTCAAAGCGACCTTGATCTGCTTGTTGCTTCATGTGATTATGTGCCATGACCAAATTCTCCTTGAGGGTATGGAGAATGGCCTCTCGAGCTGTAAGTGTTAGGTCAACCGCCTGGACCTTCGAGGCACCCGGTAAGTATGAGAGAACTTAAGGTGGCTTCTGTCCATATACCACTTCAAAAGGAGTCATGCGTGTAGTTGTATGGTATGAAGTGTTGTACCACCATTCAGCTAGGGGTAACCATTGAGCCCACTGATTTTGCTTTTCCGAGGAAAAACACCTTAAATATGTTTCCAAACACTTGTTGAAAATTTTCATTTGGCCATCAGTCTGGGGATAATAAGCTATGCTGAGATGCAATTTTGTGCCTTGTATCTTGAACAGTTATTGCCAAAAATTCCTTGTGAAAGTTGGGTCGTGATCAGAAACAATAGATTTTAGCATGCCATGAAGCTTGAAGACCTAATCCATGAAGATTTGAGCCACCATGGATGCTGTAAACGGGTGTTGAAGGGCGAAGAAATGAGCGTATTTGGAAAAGTGATCAAAAACCACCATGATGACGGATTTATTTCTCGATTTGGGTAAGCTGGTAATAAAATGCATAGAGATATCCTTCCAAATAGCAGGTGGAATCCACAGTCGTTGTAGTGTGCCCAGCTATTTGACTGTTTCTCCCTTGTTTCATTGACACACATCACATTTAGCTACAAAATTACAAATGTATTGTTTCATACCATCCCAAAAAAAGGAACATTTGACCCTGTCATAGGTTTTGGTGAACTCGGAGTGCCATGTTGTGGGTGTAGGATGAAGCTCAGAAAGTACCGTGGATTTAAGCTTTGATTGTTTACTTAAATACAAACGGCCTTTGTATCGAAGTTACTCATGGAGCCAAGAGCACCCTGGGGAAGTTGGAGCATTGGACTGCAATTGTTGGATCAACTACAAACTTTTGGGGTCTTGTAGCCATTCCTGGCGAACGTCTTGGAGCCAATCTAGTACAATGAATGAAAGAGAAAAAAGGGATCCTTCATCTTCATATTTTTATGAAAGTGCATCCGCAACCACATTGTCTTTTCCTTTCTTATAAATGATCTCATAATCGTATCCAAAGAGTTTAGTCACCCATTTTTGTTTTTCTGGGGAGGAAATGCATTGTTCTAGAAAATACTTGAGGCTTTGATGGTCTGTCTTAATTTGGAACAGTTTCCCCAATAGATAAGGATGCCACAGATCCACGACATGCAAAATAGCCAACATTTCCTTTTCATAGATGGATTTGCTCATATTTATTTCAGATAGTTGCTTGTTGGTAAAGGCCAAAGGTCAACCCTCTTGCATAAGGACAACACCAATTCCTTTCCCTGAGGCATCACATTCCAACACAAAGGTCTTTGTGAAATCGGGAAGGGTGAGGACTGGAGTGGTGCACATGGCTATCTTCAAGGTTTTAAAATCTTGAGCAACGGCTAGAGTCTAAGTGAAAGAGTTCTTTTTTAGGAGAGCAGTGAGAGGTGTTGCAATCTTCCCATAATTCTTAACAAACTTGAGATAATACCCTGTTAAGCCTAGAAATCCATGCAATCTCTTAAGAGTCTTTGGGTGAGGCCAGTCCTGCATAGATTCAATCTTTTTAGGATCCACCCTGACGCCATCTTTTCCAACTAGATGACCCAAGTATTCTACTTCTRAGGCGCCAAAAGCACATTTAGACTGTTTCAAGAAAAGTTGGTGATGAGAGAGTAGATGGAGAACTCGATCCACATGAGAAAGATGGTCTGTCCAGGTTTTTCTATAGATGAGGATATCATCAAAGAAAACTAAGACAAAATGGCAGAGAAAAGGATGAAAGACATGATTCATGAGGCTTTGGAAGGTGGAGGGGGAATTACACAAGCCAAAGGGCATGACCAAAAACTCATAGTGGCCCTCATGAGTTCTAAAGGAAGTCTTGGGAATATCTACCTCTTTCATATGTATCTGGTGGTAGCTTGAACGAAGATCCAGTTTAGTGAAGAATTGGGCACCACTCAATTCATCCAGGAGGTCATCAATGACAGGAATGGGGAATTTGTCTTTGATGGTAAGTTTGTTGAGGGCATGGAAGTCAAGACACATTCGCCAAGAACCTTCTTTCTTCAGGACCATGACCACAAGAGATGAATAGGGGCTCGTACTAGGGTGGATAATGCCTGCATTAAGGAGTTCCTGGACCATTTTCTCAATTTCATTTTTTTGGGAAAAGGGGTGACGATACAGACGGATATTGGGAGGAAGGCTTCCTGGTACAAGGGGAATGGAATGATCATGAACACCCCGGGAAGGAGGAAGGCCTTGGGGAGTGTAAAAGACCAATTGATGTTTAGAAAGAATGGCTTGGAGGTCTTGTGGTACGGAAGGTGTCTTTGTTGCTTGTATGGCATGGAGTTGGGCAATAACACAAGAATGACCCTTTTTTAGCAGTTTTTCCATGCGATGGGAACTAGTGATGTCAGGTGAACCTGTAGTGATGCCTTGGAATTTATATTGGTGGCCCTCTTGGTTGAATTGCATGGTTAAGTCTTTAAAATCCATGAGAATGGGACCTAGAGTCCTTAGCTAGTCTACACCCAACACAATGTCACAACCTCCCATGTTGATAGCAAACATATGGGATTTCAGGTGGTAGTCACCAATTTGGAGATGCACATTTTCACAACGCCCTCCAGATTTTATGGAACCACCATTGGCAATCATAATTTGGAAATTATTGACGGCATGGATGTAGCAATGAGTTTCTTGGGCAATGCGGCGATGAATAAAATTATGGGTGCTGCCACTATCAACCAGAATGATGAACTTCTAATGCTTGATGTAACTGATTAGCTTGAGGGTTTGGGGAGTGGAGACGCCAGTGAGAGCATTGAAGGAAATGGCTGGTTCTACTTCGGGAGGGTCTGAGGGAGGGGTTATGTCAGTGGATTCAAGTGATTCAGACATAGAGGGAGTTTCTTCATCTTCTTCTGAAATCTCCTCGAAGATGGCCATAAAAATATTTTGTTCTTTACACTTGTGGCCTGGGAAATATTTTTCATCATAGTTATAACAAAGACCTTTGAGTTGGTGTTCAGCTATTTCAGCGCGGGTCAATTTTTGGATCTTTAGTGGAGCAGAGGGAGTAGTAGGATTTACCAGTTTAGGGTGAGGGATGAAGGAGGGTTTGCATTTTTGAGAAGATACAACATGTCGTGCTTCTTTATCTCTTTTGATAGCCTCCACCCAACTCTCAGGCTGAGCCATGAGGACATGGGCCCGAATTTCATCCTTGAGGTCGTTGATAAAACACTCTCCGAAAAAGGCATCAAATATGCCCTCTGTTCTAAAATCTAGGAGCTCAAAGGCAGCTATAAATTCTTCCATTGTTCCTAATTGTTTCAGCTTTCTCAAATGGCCCAAATGGTTGGTGTCAGTGTCAAAGCATTCATAAAGATCTGCCACAAATTGTGTCCAAGCAATATACCCTTGATGAGAATTTTTTCTCCATTGCCAACATTGCCAACATTCTTGATCTAGATGGAGAACACCATACTAGAGTTTGGCCAAGTCATCTGTAATGCTGTATAAAGAGAAGTAATGTTCCATTTGGGTTACCCAATCAGTGGGGTCAAAGCCATCCAATTTGGTCACATCCACCCATGGAAGGCATAGGTCATGTTGAAAGTGATGGTTCTGCAAGGTATGGGAATGAGAGGAATGGTCACCTTTAGTATGTGGGGGTGAGGAACAGGAAGGGTTATCTATAGGGATATGCAGTTTGGTGAAGAATGTCGAAAATACTGATTCAAGATGGGTGGTGAGGTCTTGTTTGATTTCACCCATTGAGGACTGCATGGTTGTATTGATGATGGCAACATTGGCACTGAGTTATTTCACTTCTTGTTGGGTCTCAATGAGACCAGACTGCAAGGTGTTGAAGCAAGCTTCCAAGTCTTGGCTACGAGTATGGGCCATGAGGATGGGGGAACTGAAAAGGGGCAGGTGGGGTAAAAAAAAATTGCCAAAAAAATGATATGGATGAATGTGATAAGGGCGAAGGGATGAATCCAATGGAATAGGGCTGAGATAATGGTGAAAAAAATTCCAGACTCGTTTTTTTTTTTTTTAAATAACGTCCGGTCTGAAGAATAGTATAGAGAGGAAATGCCCAAACGCTTAACCAGAAAGAAATGTGTATTTACTTGGCAACCCAAACACAATTGCGGAGAAATAAATCTTGTCCGTTTTAATTTGTTTATGTTTATGTCCCTAAGGGTTAGATATTCAAGGGTTCTACAGACAAGGGTTTTCCCTATGCTATAGGTCTTTGATATACATGCGAGGTCCAACAGTAGTACTCGACCCAATATCTTAGGGCACTAACTAAAGAGGATAGATCGTACCCTTAGTTGTACTACTCGACTACCCAAGTACTAGAGAGTATCTTCCCGAGTGTTGTTCTCGGTGACACTATAGCAATCAGGCAGCAGATCGGTTTATATAAAGAGGGCTTTAGGTAATCTAGGATGATCTGTACACAAGTGTTGTCTGATGTGCTACCACTTGAAGGGGTACCAACAGGGGTTACAAGGGTGGCCAACATATGTGCGCTTAAGTACCACTTGCATTTCCTGCGTGTATGAATCCCTCAACCATCGGTTTATGCGTGTAACGACATATCTCTGTGGCTTAAAGACGTCGGAATACATCTCTACCCCGAAAAAAATTTAACCCACACTTTCTGCCAAGGAAAGTTTTCTGATACCACTTGTAATATACCAGATATAAAATGTATGCAGAACATAAATCAAATGCTAGTAATGGCAAAATAACAACAATATAACCAGAACATTCACCACAATAACACTGAAATGATATAAGAATAACAACATAAATAACACTTTGAATCTGGAAGCAATGTTCACAGGCCTCTTTGAGGGGGAAACCTCCATTTGAGAAGATCTCTATTACAATAATATCCAAGCTAGGGTTCTCATACCCTCGACTCCTATTTATACTAAAAAGAAGCATCTAGAGGAAGATCCTTCTAGAAGCATAAGCTTCTATTAAGTCTTCTTACATCCGCCTTATTCTATTTTATTGAAAGGCCTTATTAATATTGACCTTTATTACATCTGAATATATTGTTCTACCTATGTGCGGGTTAGGACCCTAACAATTTGACCCCGCACAGAGTGACCTGTGAATGGAGCCAACGTTGAAAATTTTTCAATTTATGCTTGTATGCACTGAAATTTGACATGGTTGTAGTAGATGCATGCATTGAATATATGTGAGGGTTTCCAAACTCAAATACAACTCACAATAATAATTCTACATTGAAACGTTCTTAATGAATTTTTTCAAACTATGCTTCTCCAAGTCATGGACATGGTACACTTTAAGAGCTCATGTACCATGCGAGGTATAAAACCAAGAGAAGCTCATGATTCAGGTATATACCATATTCATCTCCACTTTTGTCTTTGGTTCATATAACAAATTTCAAGTTGGTTGTCCATTTACCAATCAGTGGAAATTATGCTTTAATTTGACCGCACACGAAGTGACCTGTGAATGGGGTTAACGTTGAATTTTTTTCAATTTCTGCTTGTATGCACTGGAATTTGACATGGTTGTAGTAGATGTGTGCATTGACGATATGGGAGAGTTTTCAGACTCAAATACGACTCACGCGAAGAATTCTACAATGAAAGTATCTTAATGATTTTTTTCAAACTATGCTTCTCCAAGTCATTGACATGGTATGCTTTAAGAGCTCGTGTATTGTGCACGAGGTATAAAACCAATAAAAGCTCATGATTCAGGTATATACCATATTCATCTCCAATTTTAAATTTAGTTCATCTAACAAATTTCAAGCTGGTTTTCCATTTACCAATTAGTGGAAATTATGCTTTAACTTGACCCCGCATTGAGTGACATGGGAATGGGGTCAATGTTGAATTGTTTTCAATTTTTGCTTGTATGCACTAAAATTTGACATGGTTGTATTATATGCATGTGTTGACGATATGGGAGGGTTTCCAAACTCAAATACAACTCACATGAATAATTCTACAATGAAATGATCTTAATGAATTAAATTAGGTTTTAAAGCCATGTGTAGGGTCCATAAAGCCATCAATACAAGAGCTCAACATGTGGCCTCGCCTGAATATTAACCACCTAATATAAGAACCCCTTTAATCTGAAAAAGGGGCCACAAAGAGAATATGTTCTAGTACATCATGTTTTCCCCCTTTATGGCAATGCTCCTATTTTAATGCATGTCATTAGAATATTGGTGAAGGTGGGCTCTAGAAGATATTTGTTGAATATATCTACTTGTTGATCTACATGTTGGAAACTCTATGGGATATCTAGATTAACCCTTGATCACTTTCTTTGATGTGAATGTGGGTAATAGAGTGCCTCTATCATTAAAGAAGTTACAAGCCTAAAGCCTTTAAATCATGGTCAAACTTTCCAAGGTGAATAACCTCTTCCTTTTTCAAGTTAGAGAGTGATAATGATGGGAAATGGATAAAGATTTCTTACTCACTAATGATTTCATGTGTGAAAAACACACTTTTCTCTTTTGATGAATAGAGTAAAGGTATACTTTCAAACCCATTTGCATCATAATATGTCAATTACCACCCACAAAAATAAAACTTCAGTCGTTAGGGTTTGGATAAAAGAATGATCACTATTGTGGAGAGGAAAATGCTCTCAACACTAAATATATTGAAGGATTTATAGGAACACTTGTATACATCGACTAGGTACCTCTACAGATGTAATCAAAATATCATCAACTCGAAAAAGTGTGTGTGGCGATATTGATAGAAATGTGCATTGAAGTGGGTGTGTTATGCCAAGATTAATGCTTTAATATTGATCCTAGAAATAAGACCTTATTTAGAACACAAAACTAGGGGTTTAGATTTTAAAAATGGGTAGGGGGGAATATGCACATATGATCATGTTGTAGGGTTAGCACATGGTGACACATTGGAAGGACCTAATATCTTTAAAATGAAATAATAATAATGTGACAAGGATGATATGCCAACATCTTGATCAATATAATTGAGATGATTTTGTGAAAGGTGAGGTTTATGGTGTCATCCTTTAGGTTTTCTCATTTAGAATACTAAGAAATAATTATATGGGCAATCAACTTCTCCCAAAATACCATCTAATTTTAATAACAAGGGATTCATTACTTCGACTTTGAGTCCAACTTATGCAATGGGTTTGTATATATATTGGGGTATTATATTTCTCAAGTACAAGTTAAATATTCCCACAAGTGTTTCTCCACTACCAATGAGCAGCTATATCCCCTATGGAGTCACCACAATGGAACATATGATGCTTTATTTCTATTCAATCATTCGTAGTCCCATTATAGGTTGTTTGCATATCCTTAATTGCCTATTTTCATTTCCACTTTTGGTGCTTTTCCTTTATTTTCTTTAGATATGAGTGTGAACAAAATTTATCTAGTGGTATAGAGGGGAAGCAATGATTTTCAATCATATTAGTGAGGGGTGTCACCTTATATTGGGAATTTTAATACCATTGTATTGAGAATGAAGCATCCATATAAATTTTTGACACAGGATTTTTTCCTTCATCTCATTACTTCTCATCTAGAGTATTTTCTTGTGTAAGAAAGATGTCTTTCCAAGATGGTCAACCAGTCAAAATTCTGATACTAATTCATTTGAGAACTTGACATCGAGTCTTAACTAGTTTCCTCGCCTTTAGATATTGTCCCAAAGGATATATGACAATAATTAAAGTATGTTTCATGTTTTATTGAAATCAACAAATAATCAATGCAACTATTTACTGGGAACTAAAAAAGGTGAATATAAAAAAAGTAGTAACTAAGCAAACTTGTCTACCTACTATATACATGGTATTATGCTTGAAAAGTGAACTAGTAGATGTACCACTTCAGATGTGAGGCATTGGTGAGTTGAGGGAATTTTATTCCCTCCAAGTTCTAAAGACGATGAGTGTTTTGGTTGAGTTTCTCTACAAACTAGTAAGGGCCTAACTATAAGAGTGAAAAATTAGGATGCTTTCCTTTGGGTTCATGGGCTTGGTACCATAAGAACACAAAGTCACCTACTTTGATTTTTTTGTTAGAGGATGATTGATCAAAAAATATTTTAACTAGGGATTGGTGGGTAAGAAATTTTTTTCTGTCCCTCTCTCTTCTTCTAAATTCAGTGGTTTATTCAATATATTTATATCCTTGGTGTCTCTCCTAGAACAAGATTAGATAATTGTAAAAATCTAATAAATATGTTGAGAGGGAGGATAGCTTCTTTCCCATATACCAAGGTGAGTTTCTATTTGAATCCTTGGATGTACTTAGTCTTCCCAAAGAGCATTGGATAATGCTTTATGATAGCTTCTAGGATTGTCTTCTATAGCTTCTTTAATGATATGAACCATATTTGTATTAATGGACTTGGCTAATATATTCCCCTTGGGATAATAGTTATTTTATATATGTAACATATATATAACATATATATGTTGTATATATGATATAAGCACAGACCCGACCCCATTCCCATTCGCACAGAACCAAAACCCGACCCCATTTGCATTCTCCATTCGCACAGAACCCGACCCCTAACCCCATTCACACAGAACCCAACCCAATTCACATTCGCATGACCCCATTAGACCGAACCCATGGTAATTTTTATGGCCCTTGCATCCTCTGCCAAACGAAATCCTTGACACTGCATCCCCTGCCAAACACTCCACAAAGGCGGATAAAGACCCCACCCAGCTACCAAATGACAAAGAGACAAATATTGAGGCCTGCCATTGAGACAGAGAGGCTTCACAAGAGACACGGTGACCCCACCAAGGATCCAAAAATATGGAGAGCAACGAAGCAGCGAACTAGACCAACAATGACTTCCAACTCAATAAATTTTCCTCACTCTGTTCTTTTCTCACTATGTCCTTTTCAAATTTCTCATTTTGAAAAGTCTAGGGCACACATGCATCATCGTTTGAATAATATATTTTGAATATTCGAGCTAGGGAACCATGTTTGAATTAGACATTATACATATTCGAGTTAGGGGAAGATTCGAGTTTGAACTTTTGTTCCTAGGGTTCCAAAATCTAATTTTTTCCAACTCCAACATAATATTTTATGAAACCAAAAACTTGTCCAACCACTTGGATACACCAACTACTCCAATCCTATTATTCCTCCATGTTGGGCTCAAATCAATTGGCTCCATGTCTACTAAGGGGCGATTTTAATTGTATGCATAAAGTAACTAAGAAAATTGTCTACTCTAGCTCCTGCTCCCCAAACCTCCATGTTGTTCGAAGTAAATTTAGATACCCACCCAGAATTACTTAGTATTTTTTCCTCCTTTGACATAATATTTTATGAAACCAAAAACTCGTCCAACTACTTGGATACACTAGTTTCTCTAGGCTTATTATTCCTCCATGTTAACCACAATTTGAGAAACATGTAGTGGCAATAAAACATAGAAGACGTCAGGTCTTGCAAAAGAACTTTAAGGGTTGAAACTTTATATATCAAAAAGTTGGAGAAAGACTACATGCTCAAGACTTTTCTTTAAAGTTTTAAATATACAAGACATACAAACTTTGTAGTCTTTCATATCTCTCTCGGGAATTATATAAAGATACAAGTATGATGTCAATATGGATGTTTTAATAGTGTAAAACAATGCTTCCTTATGGCATTACAAAATTCCTATGACATAATTAAACAAGAAATTCAATTGCATTCAATATCATAATAAGGGATAAGTATCCTGAAGATGATGAATAATAGAAAAATATTGGAGGAATAAACAAGGATAAAAGTTAATCATAGCCTTATTCTCATGGTCATGACACTAATGAAAATAGTGTGGTAAGGGATTGAACCAAAGGAAATTTAAGAGAGGGAAGTATTGAATGGTTTGACTTACATTAAGGAGGGGGAAAGTATCTTTGATTTGAACCATTATTTTTATGAAGAAAAATCTTCAGATATTGTTTTTGGATCTAACTGATGGTGCATACAATACCCTAACTCTCTTAAATATTCTTAAAATTCACTAGGACTTAACATTGACATTAAGATCTTGATTCACCCAATACTTAATGTAATATTGAAGGGTTCATTATGGGAGAAGTGCTATGAAAACTTGCTAAAGACGAGGTAAACTTCAGTATCAACAAACCATGAGGTCATGACACTAATGAAAATAGTGTAGTAAGGGACTGAACCAAAGGAAATTTAAGAGAGGGAAGTATTGAATGGTTTGACTTACATTAAGGAGGGGGAAAGTATCTTTGATTTGAACCATTATTTTTATGAAGAAAAATCTTTAGATATTGTTTTTGGATCTAACTGATGGTTCATACAATACCCTAACTCTCTTAAATATTCTTAAAATTCACGAGGCCTTAACATTGACATTAAGATCTTGATTCACCCTATACTTAATGTACTATTGAAGGGTTCATTATGGGAGAAGTGCTATGAAAACTTGTTAAAGACGAGGTAAACTTCAGTATCAACAAACCACGAGGTTTGCAAGGACATTGAAAACAAGTATTCATCAAGAAAAGTGTCATCCACCAAGAATTTTTCGTAAATATCATCCACTAATCCTTTTTAGTATCATCCACTAGAAATGCAATCTTAACTGGCTATAAAGAGATAAGTGTGATAGTCATTTGTATGCTTCTTGTTGCTGGAAATTACATTCAAGGACAGTCATTGTTTACACACATATTGTTGTTGGGATTTACATGTAATCATTAATTCTAAAGCATCTATCTTGTTGAGTATCCTCCAACCTTTCATTAATTCTAAAGAATCTATCTTGTTGAGTATCCACTAATCCTTTTTCGTATCATCAAGAAAAGTGTCATCCAGTAAGCCCTTTTAGTATCATAGACCCTAAATATCCTCGCTAAGGATGCATTTCCTTCATCACCCTATCTACATCAATTCTCAAGCCTAATGTTTGGACTTCAATTCCTCTTTATATCCTAACGAATTTCATACACCTCTCATTCACTTGATTATACAAAGGTGTATGAAAATGAGAGGTAAAAATGGATGTCGTAATAAGAGTGAAGATCCACAAGTTACGAGGAAGCCAATTTCATAAAAGATACCTTATTATAACAAGCCAATTAGGGAAGTATTGAACAATGTGTCAATAATTAGGAAAGCCTTGTTGAACTCTTAAATTTCTTCAAGAGCATTTTTTGACATATCCATTGTCTAAAAGAAAATAAGAAGTAAATGAAGGTATACCACAAGTTTTGATAAGGCTAAGTATGGAATTTATTTTGGATTCAAGAATGGCCTAGATTGTAAGATTTGTCATTCAACCTTTCTTAGAAGAGGAAGTTCAATGATTGGGTGCCTTTGAGGGTCACCAAGAACCTTTTTCATCTTAAATTATTCCATGGTTTTAACAAATCTTACAATCTAGGCCATTCTATAAAAGAGAAGACTCACACCCCAAAGCATACCAAGATACCAATAATGGGATGCCAAGTATGATATGAATCAAGTAAACAAGGACCCCAATAAGTTTATTACATATAATATAATCAAGTGTATTCTCCAAGCAAAACATGGGTTCCCTGAATATTTTCTCGCTAACTTATCTTCTCATTTTTTTGAGTGTTGGTACCACAAACTTATATTTGCATGATAACGTGTCTTCTTGTTTTAACGAGTGTAGGTACCACCAAATAGGTATCTTTCGGATCTATATTCCTCAAGTGATGATCAATATATACTCAGAGAGGTTGAAAGTTAGACATGTTGTACTAGATCTATCGGTTCTAGATCAACTAGATCTGAAAATGTAAGGAAAATATTTTGTATACACATGCAATATTTTATTTCCAATGGAGGGTCATGTAATTATGATGTTGAGAGCATAGGTGACATTACATTTCCCTTGAGGTATAGATATCTAGTGCAATGATGGGTACCTAAGGAGCTACCTGAAGTGGACATAGATTTCTTCATCAGTGGGAGGATGTATCACATTGCTCCTTCGTCCTTACATGGATTGGGGTTATTTTCCATGGATGGCATAAATGTCGGCTATGGAACTGTAACTAAATTGATGGAGTATGTCAGACCATTATATAAATACAATCATTGGTTGATGTTGGTCCGATATACGCGAAGTATGCGGAGATACAGAGTTGCCGCAAATTATATACAACTAGTAGATAACAATCAAAATAAAGGGGTGACTATGTATATTGATTGAAGGACAAAAGATTCTAGAAACATTGTGGGATTTATAAATAGTACACGACCAATGGAAATAACTAAGCAACTTAATTTCATATTTGAGGGACGTGAAGTAAATCGTATATTTGTATGTGCAACAAAAACAATAGTTCCAGGTGAAGAGTTGTTGATCGATTACAACTTAAATCAAATAGATGGACGGGGTACAACTATGGGGGTAAATATCTTACATACCATTCAACTCAACCTTTGATCAATCATTTTTAAAGTTATCGCTGCAATATTTCAATTTCTTACCGCATATATTTCATTTTTCATTATTTATTTTTTGATATTACTGCAATATTTCATTTTTTAATGTTACAATTATTTTCATGACTTTTGTTGATTAATTTATTGTGTTAACATTTGTCCAGGGTAACCATGGAAAATCACACGCTACATCTGTCTAGGGTGATGATGGAAAGGCACTTGTTGTGCCTTAGTAGGTAAATGTCAAATATAGTAACAACTTATGACTACAACAACTAAATTTCTGAAATTTCATTATTTATTTTCTGATATTACTACAATATTTCATTTTTTAATGTTATAGGTGAATTTCAAAACTTTTGTTGATTGATTTATTGTGTCAACATCTGTCCAGGGTGACCATGGAAAATTACACGCTACATCTGTCTAGGGTGACTGTGGAAAGGCACCCATTGTGCCTCAGTAGGTAAATGTTAAATATAGTAACAACTTATGACTACGATAACTAAATTTCTGAAATTTCATTATTTATTTTCTGATATTACTGCAATATTTCATTTTTTTAATGTTACAGGTGAATTTCATAAATTTTGTTGATTGATTTATTGTGTCTACATCTGTCCAGGGTGACTGTGGAAAATCACACGCTACATCTGTCCAGGGTGGTCATGGAAAGACACCCATTGTTCCTCAGCAAGCAAATGTTAAATATAGTAACAACTTATGACTACAATAACTAAATTTCTGAAATTTCATTTTTTAATGTTATAGGTGAATTTCATAACTTTTGTTGATTGATTTATTATGTCAACATTTGTCTAGGGTGACCGTGGAAAATCACTCGCTACATCTATCCAGGGTGACCATGGAAAGGCACCCACTGTGCCTCAGTAGGTAAATGTTAAATATAGTAACAACTTATGACTACAATAACTAAATTTGTCAAATTTTAAAGTTCATCTCATTAATTTTATTCATTAATGTATTGTGGCATGGTCACCATGGGAATTCACCCACTCATAGTAGATCAGAGAAGGGTGACCGTGGGAAGTCATCGGATGCACAACAGCATCATGTAACTATTAGTGCTTAATAATAACTAAATTTGATTACAATATCTAAAAAACATTGATGTTAAAATTATTTTAATTGCATTTATTGTTTGATGTTTTTAGTCCAGTACAGTTGATTTAGACAATCAGGATCTTGAGAACGAAATATTTTATTCCAATGACCCAATAGAAACTATCATGAAGGCCTTGAATAAGGAAAACATAGAATATCTAGCTTTGTTTCGCAAAAGACCCCTGACACAGGAGGACGGGACAAGAATTCCAGAGCTACAAAATCTAATAACAAAAAATTTGGGTAAGTGTCATCTTCACATATTTTTATCAGCTATGACAATTTCATATCTGTTTTTTTGTTTTATATTTTCTATATGATTTGATAAAGTAAAGTTTTCCGTTTGTAGGATTTTTTAAACCTCGTACCCCGGGAACCTACTGAACCTGGAACTGCTATAGGTAGCAGTGATGGTCCAATGCAACAAAAAAGTAGACAAATAAAAGTACAAATGAGGCTTTTTGACCCTCCTGAGGTTCCCCTCGAATCCATTGATGAGGGCATTGATGTTGACCGGCATGACATGCTGGAACATGATGAGCTGGAGCCTAGGACTCCACATGACTCTAGAGATGAACGTATTGTAGATGGCGAGGAAGCTATTCAGGGAGAAGCATGAATTAAAATCACTGAATCACTAGATCTCAACTTTCTAGTGGATGACACATGTGTTCTGATCAAAATTCAAAATATTGCAGGTATTTGTTAATTAATTGATTTATTTTTATCATGAAATTGAAATGGACATTTGTTGAGATTATTATAAGTTAATGGATAACATGTTTCTGCAGAAAACAATGTTTTCTACAGAAACTTGAATGACAAAGCATTGGAGTTGAATGGCCCCACCATTCACATATGGTGGAATACTCAATATAGAGAAAAGAAAGATGAATTGATAGGCCACATGGTAAACTTGTTAGGAAATACGTTCAACAAGAAATTGGTTACAAAGTTAGCCGGTGAGAATTTAAAATATACGAGGGCCCAATATAAGGAGAAATTGCAATTAGACCTCAAGCATGAGCTCCCTCCCATGGTTCCGGAGAAAGAGTGGAAGGCTCTGATAGAGGATGCAAAGGAGAACTTGTTTAAAAAACAAGGAAGACATCCATGACCTGGTAAAGAAAGGTACAACACATGTCATCTTCTTAGTCAAATATGCTCATTTATGTTTTTCTTTCTTGTTTTAAGTAACAATTCCGATATCTAACTTTTTGCAAAAATTCCATATATAGGTTACTTGACACCGCTAAAGGAACCAAGGCTAGAGTGGAAAAGCATGAGTAGCATAAACTAGGCCAGGGTGGCTATGGAAAACTAAAATCCTGAATCGTAAGAATTAAATGATTAACTATGGTGAATATTTATTTAATAGTAGTGAGCAAATATATGTTTTTTTCATTGGTAATTTTAATGGTGTTATGCATTACAGTTAAATAAATTCCAAGCTATTTCCACTGAGGAGGACCTAAAGCTTGGTTTCAAGTACGGTTTTAAAAGTGTGATTGAATATCAAAGAAGCTTGGGGTAGACTCCAATCTCCCCAACCACGCAAATGTAGGTAAATAAAATGAATAAGGAAACCGCAGTAGCATGCTTGTAAAGTCTATTCATATTTTATTATATCACCCTTAAATAAGTATTTATGTTTGTTTTCAAGCAATAGTGCAACCACAACAATGAATCTACCGATATTCAGCAGATACCACTTCATACTAGGGAGCACATGTCCAATGATAGTGGGGAGCAGAGTACCCATTCCGGTATGTATGCTTAAGAATTAGAAATATTTACTGTGATTGTAGATATTTATTTCCTGACTTATACTTATATATTATCCTTTTTAAATGGAATATCATGTAGCTCAGGAGGGTGAACTACGAGAGGAACCAAGTGGAAAAGAAATTAACATACCAATTGTCACAGCTACACAGACAGGTAAAGAGAAATATTGTAATGTTTTTTTTTAAGTAAGAAGTATTGTATATTAAAAACCTTCCAGAACCAAAGTGGAATTCCAAAATACAGAAATAGTCATACTGTAATTACTAGACTACCCCAACAGAGGGGAGACCAGTCCAGCTAGCAGAAGAGTCAAGCATAACTAGTGTGATAAACTAAGAAAAATAGTCTTAGACAAACTTGTCCCCATTTAAAAGTAAAAGAAATTAACAAGACTGCAAATAAAACTATAGGCCTAGACATCTGGCAGATAACCTGGCCAGGTGGCATGGAGGTCCCCCGTCCAAGGTTCCTCCTCGACATACGTCACTTGGTCCGCCCATTGCACATCGACTTTCACATTTCTCACGGTTCTATCGGCATCTGTGGTTGTATCCTGCAGCGGTCGCCTTGCCGAGTCCACCTCCACGGTCATGGTCTCGCGCCCGACCTGCTCTAGCCCATTCTCTGCTGAGCATTGTCCCTTGGCGTTTCCTCCATCGGTTGCTACACGGGGTTCCTCCACTGAAGTCTCTCCTACTGGGTCCGAGGGGAAAGCCTCGTGCATGGAGGAGAGAAGCTGAAGAAGGGCCGTCACCTTTTCGTCTGTGGCCTACAGGCAAAATTGGAGGTCCTCCACCCCCTGGTGAAGTTCAAAGACCAGTCCATAAAGGATGGCCAGGCTTTCTTTGAGTTGCGCGTCATTGAAGGAGTCAGAAGATTGGTATTCAGAGTTCCCAGGCTTACGAGGAGGAGGAGGCACACCTCCTGAGTTCCTTATAGAGTCAAATACTGGTATAGGGATCGGCTCAACCAAAGGGGAGGCGGTATGGAGACACGAGGAGGATCCCGGCATCCGAGGGATGATTGCCAGACAGTTCAACTGCGAAACTAGCGGAGCAGGAGAGGGAGAAATGATGGGCTCGGGCTGGAGGGGAGGGGAGGAGCAGATGGAGGGTGAGTCGGGAGGTGAGACTGAAGTTCGGTGAGGTTTCCATGGAGAGCCTCGCTGCAGCCTCCCCCTCGGGCGTGACATAAGGTGGTTCTGGTAGCTATCCAAGGAAACTAGGTGCACCAGGCAGAGGTAGAAGGCGTGGAGGCGAGTAGGGGCTGCAGAGAGAAAGAAAATTTGAACAGGATCAGGCCAAGGCCGCGAAGGGAGGAGCCCTTCGACACGTGAGAAGAGAAGAGGGACACACATCAGTAGCCAAGCCATGCGAGGACACACATAAGGAGATGAGGACTGCATAAATGTGCTTTCACGTCGTAGTAGGAGAAATTTAATGTCGGAGGAGGGTGGCGGGCGGTGGCACGAGCCCATCACATGGCTCCATGCCCCGGTGGCTGGTGCATGCCTCCATTGTGTGCCAAGTGTGTCGCACAAGCACCCCATCTGGGGGAGAAATATTGTAATTTTAATCAAAATAATGAAATAGTTATTTCAATTATATTTCAACATATCGATATGATCATTTTCATTGTTGCAGTTCACACCCCTGCACAACTACCTCCACGCCCTTCTCAGTGATGTACAATAATTATGGTACATGAGCACATGGAAACACAAACAATAGATGGAAAGGGCACATAAAATATAGTGTCAAAGGATGATTATGATACCCCGATCATCAATTTTATGAATGTAAAAAAACATAAATCAAAGAAAAACTAGATGTATAAATTCATGACTTGTATTTGGATGTTTATCGATGTTGCTAGTATGAAACATTATTTATATGAATTACCGCATTATGCTTCAATGTTTATATGTTCATATGTTTTGATGACTAGCCTAGTTATGCATGAATGTATATATGTTTTCTATATAAACAAAATCATTTATTGGGTATGGGGAATTGAGAGTGATGTGAAGGGGGGGAGGGGCCATATGAGCTTCCACCTTCACATGGTTGGCCATGTTCAATAAAGAATAACCTATTCTCGAAACAAAGAGAAGATCATTAAGGTATGCGACCACTTAAGTTTTTTCTAGAGTATTTTACATAATTAAATGCATGTTTATTTGCTTATATATTATTTACTCATACAAAGAATTTGTCTTTTATGATTCATGCAAGTCTTGGTGATGGAAATGCATCTTGTGGACAAATATTATCAAGTTGTATGGGATAATCGATATGGCGAAAGGACAATGATAAGGTAAGGGTTTTCATGTGTTTTTTAAAGTATAGAACTCAATATAGAAATTATGGAGACATAGAAATGTAAAAATACAATTTTGATTATTGTTAAGATATTCATATTTTCTAGGACATTACTAGCATCAAATTAATGTATGAGACCCCTATGTTTGTGGGATTCATAGAGGGTTTATTCATTGTCCCACAAACAAGCAGGTCTCATACATCAATTTGGTGTCTCGCAAGGTTGTGACCTATCAGTATATTTTTGAGATATAAGTAATTTTATAAGTCGATGTGCAATAATATATAAACACATAAACATATTTTGATCAACCGTTGAAATATTGCACCTACAAATCTACTTTGGAATGTTTCTAGGACCATTTATCTCCCCATGTATATTTTGATCCTTTTAGGGGCCAAAGGGTAATGCTTAACTTGTCTTCTTTGATTTTTTCCTTTCCTCAAAAAAATCTTCAATGCAATTCTTTCCCCTCCAAGTGAGCCAAAACCCCCACTATCATCCAATAATAAATCTCCAAATGACGCCATTTCATCCAATGCTTGTTTAACAAGGGACCCTCAAATATGTATTATGTAAAGGAGCTCACAAGGTCAAGTCAAAACCCAATGTACTTCATCAAGGGATATTTCATACACCAAGCATTATGCCTCCTAAATTATAATGTATGAAGTGTTCTTCATGTGTGGGCACATACCCAAAAGTGTGTGTCAAACCCTACATTATAGGCCCACAAATGTGACTCCAAAACTCTCTTCAAAACCTCCACATGATACATTAATTTATGGTGAAGGTCAAGTATATATAAGATAATACATTTCCTTTTTCCTCTGGTCTTCTCCAATACTTTCCTCCCCTATATCCATTGTGAGGAAAGTTTAGCGTATTGCTTCGACATGTATCTTGTTCCAGAAGGGTGCTCTGCCATTCCTTGTTGCCTAAGTCTACTCCAATGATGCACTACGGGTGAGGTGATTCATGTGTTGAGGAGATGACATGATAGATAATTGTTGGAAAATCATTTTTAGGCATAGATATCCCCCGTACGTGTTCACAAAATGCTTGATACTTCTGAAAGAACCCTAGTCAAGATGTTTATTACACTTGAGGAGGCCAAAACTATTCCAGATTGAGGAAGAGAATACACTCAAGTCAAAATTCATGCCCAATACAGGGTCACTTACTTCTTGAGAAAAGGGAATCATGAAGAGAAACAACAATAAATTTCTTCATATCCCCTGTATGTATCCCTTACACGGCTATAAAGTGATGCATTATGGTTTGAAACAAAACATTGATTGCTTGAAATTATAAAAAACTTCATGACTACAATCAATTTTTTGTTCATAAATTGAGTTGGATAGGCCTAGTGTTCCAAGGATAAAGCCCATAAATACACCATAAATAATCAAGCATTCAAGATGAGGTGAGGAAAATAAGTCTCCATGCATACATCTATGGTAGAGAGATGAATGTTTGATCAGTCATGACAAAAACCTAACAACTTGCATAACTTGCCAATGAAAACTTCGTGAAAATGGCATCCTAGTCTCAATGCTCCATCGAAGTTATATTGTTGTTTCCATGGCACAATCCTGCATACTTAAACATTAGTTAATTTGTTTCATGTTGTCAATAGGTACAAAGTGACAACCTGAATCTTCAAAAAATCATTTCTTGTACCAAAGACACAATGGCAAAGAAGAGACTGAAATATACTCTCAAAGTGTTTATTCTGAGTGTGCTTAGGTCTAAACCAGTGATGTTGTAGGTGACATTCATTCCTAGTTGTCATAAAATGCCTTCTCTCTTTGGAGATAGTGACTCCTCTCTTAGATCTTTGGATACCATATGGAAGCCACACATGTAATGTTGTAACTCTATTGCAACATTCTTTGGACATAATAACCATAATTCAGATTCAGCATGTTTCTATATTTGCACTGAAATTAGACTTGAAAGATATTAAATGCAAGGGAAATTCTCACCAAAGGCGACAAAGAATGACTTGTATTGGAAACCATAAAGTGAATTCAAAAAGTTAGAAAGATACGGTATCTTGCTAATCACTGTCAAAATCTCGGGTGCATCCACTACCTACAATATCACAGCTCCAAGGTATTAATAAATATGTTCTATAGGACACAAAAAATAAATACACCTAGAAGACATCTAAAAAAATCCAATACCTTTTGATTTAGGGAGACTATGTGCATTGAGATGATACTTGTTAGCATAGTATAGAATATGAAGGTATCATATGTGAAAATTTAACAACACTTACACACTGAAATAAATAGTAGCAACAATCAAATTAAAGGTCACAACCATGTAACTTTGTACATGCAAATTATATCCTAGGAATGCAATCATTATAATCAATTCCATTAACCTAATACATATATGCACAACTTGGTAGTTATTCCATCAGCACATAGCTCATTTTCCAAGCTATACTTAGCTTGATTCTAAAGATCCCTAAAGGATGACTAAAAATAATGTGAAATCCACAAATCATACCATAGAGCTTGTGAATTAGCTTGCAAGATGTTATCCTTATGCGGGCATAAAAACAACTCCCTCTCAATGGGAAAATGACAATAAACAAAATGGAGAAAACAATTTTGATAATGGCACCTTTTCTTAAGACCTAAGTTCTACTTTTTTTCTAAGCTAGGCATAACTTAGGTTGGGGCCAACTTCAATGTTGGATGAAAGAATGATTTTCCTACTAGTGATATGAGGTCCACAATTATACCAAAAAAAAACCATTCATTGAACAAAATCAGAACACCATTTGTTTACAAAGAAAAATTAAAGAAATGAGAAGGATTAGAGAATGCCTTCTTCTATATTCAAATGATAGAATTTTGAATTGCCTTAGATGGAATAGCAAGCATAATCCTTGGCATGGATTCACACATGAAGCAAAGATTCCCTCAACATCAACATCACTAGGAATCATGAATTTCCTTATGATTTTATGGTTTCTCTTTCTTTGCATCTATATATACTTACAATGATCCTCATCCTCAACCCCTTCGTGCTTGTGTTAATTAGGTCCATTACACATCGCCCCTCCTTGAAAGGATCTTTCCTTGAAGTAGGATAAGGAATTGGTGCTAGACATAAAATTTGTGCATGAATCAACAATAAATCATATTCTTCATTAGGTATAGTACTAAGGCTTCTTTGTATCATGAATATGGGGACTTATGTAGCATATCATTGTAAGGCTTCTGTATCATATCGTTGTTTTCGAAGACTAGAAAACTATCAAAGTTTTTTTTTTAAAACCTATAGAAGTCTTCGCTATAGCGACGTATGTTTGTTGCAAGTATGGAATCTATGTCGCAAGCCATTGGTGGGTTTTCTACACTTCCATAAATATGTAAATCCTTTCGAATAACTTGTGTCTCTATAGCGATGAACGTTCGTGGCAAGAAGTTAAATATTTGCTATGGTATTTCATCTTTCCAACGTATGTTCATTGGTCTACTGATGATATTTTGTCGTAATTGCGACGATGTGAACCAAAAAAATTAACATAAAATATTTAGGATGATGACATGTGGTGGCCTGATTTCATTGTTGTTTCCACAAATAATCTTAGTGCATGGATATAGAGACATAAAAACTTCCATGAAAAATATTGGTTGCCTTCATGGAAAGTGCGACATATATGTGTGGAAATAACAATGAAAAACCATGGAAAATTTGGTCATATGTAGTAGTGTCAACTACAGAATCTTACATAGCATCCACTCATGTAAGAAAGGAAGAAATATGGTTACAGAGATTGTGTTTGAGTATTGGGTTGGTACAAAAAGCAGTAAGGTTAGATTGTGATATTTAGAGTGTAATATTTCTGGCAAAGAACCCAACTTATCATTCAAAGACAAAGCATATTCATGTTTAGTATCACTTTGTGAGAGACATGGTTGAAGGAAAGAAGTTGTTGTTGGAGAAGGTTGACACTTTGAAGAATGTTGCAGATTCATTGACAAAGTCTGTGAGCACCGAGAATTTCTTCTCATCTAGAGAAACAATGAGTAGTATTTACTTAGATTGTTGGCTATGGAATCATGTGACCCCTTGTATGTAAAGAAAACAAAAAGTGGGAAAATGTTAGGTATGTGTTATATTAATTGCATGTGTGTGGTGTTGATTAACGTTGGTTGTCATTGATGTCAACCCTTGAAGAAAGCCCCATAGCACAAAGGTTGGGTAATGGACCCAATCTTGTTTGATGTAAATATGACTCATTATTGTCTTGTCATGGTTGATAATAAGTATAAATGGATGAACTCCAAAGTGGTCCCTGTATGGTGAAATCCCTCACGGGAAGATGCTTTGCGGATTGAGTTATCCTAGAAGTATGGTTAGATAACCCATGCTTATTTGTGGAATAATGAGATAAAGGTTGGTGAATTTTCCAGTGAAACTATCCTATATGGATAGTGCTTTTCATTCCATTTCCGGTGGTATGTGGAACGTCACATAACTCCTCATGGTTAGAGAGTTATGGCCATGAGAAGTTGGAGAACCCAGGTTTGGGTAATGGACCCAAGTATGTTTGATGGATAATGGTATGAGTTTTGATATATTTAAAGGTAATACAATTCTATATGGATGATAAATTTCATTCCATTTTTGGTGGTATGTGGAACGTCACATAACTCCTCACGGTTTGAGAGTTATGGCCTTACAAAGTTGGAGGACCCTCTTATGTCATCTGGAAGCCCCAAAAGGTCAAAGTAGTAAAAGTGGTTTAAGAGATTTTAGAAGGTAAATAATAAATTGAATTGATGAGTGTACTATAATTCAAAGTGAATACAAAATAAATTATTTAAACAATAAATTTAATGGAAAAATTAGGTGGGTTAACCCTAAAATAAGGAAAGTGGGCAAAGTGACCTAGAAGATGTTTTTAAGGAAGCTACTTGGAGAGTATAAATAAGAGGCAAGGCTCTTTAATTTTAGATACACTTGAGCATATTGAATACCTATAGGTGTTTGAGGTAACCAAAGGATATCTAGGCCAAATTTCTAAGGGAAGGTGAAGAAAAGAAGGCCAAAATTCAAGGAAGGATAAATTCTTTTGATGATTCTTTCTAAGGTATGTTATTTACAAGTCATCTTACCATTTTCAAAATAACCTTTTGTCTAGAATGATCCAGATCGTGAAATGGATATTCCATTGAGAAGACATATCCAAGTATTTGTGGTAAAAAATTTAGCTTGTGGTTCATTGTATTTTTGGAGTTACACTCCGTGGAAAATAGGGTTTGTGGCTAGTCCTGAAACTAGTTAGAAACAGGTGTTTCAGGTAAAAACATCATAAATGCTTCATAAAAAATCCAAATTCAGTAATACCAAATGTGTTGGTTATATTATAGTCTATAGTATGTTTTGTAACAGTTTCATATCGATTCAGACAATATTTCATGTGGGGCACACTCTACAAGGTCACTCTCTAGAATAAGCCAGAATTCAACAAGGTATGTCATTCTTGATATAACTTCTTTTCTGAGAGGTTACAAGTAGTGACACCTAGAGGAATTGCAGAAACCACACTGAAGAAAATTTTGTATCAGTTTTAGATCTTTATTCATTACAGGTACAAAGTTATGATTATTTCAAGTTAGGGTTGTTGACTAATCCAAAACTAGGCATGTGAGACTAAAGAAAAGTTTGATGAAAATGTTAGTCTCTTGTTGTTAAAGTTAAGGAAGGTTTGCAGAAACGTGATCATATACACCAGGTATATTACAAATTTACAAATCATATTTGGATGATGAAATGGATGAGGGAATTTGGTTGAGGTACATGTCAGGTACATGGTTGAGACAAGTAGTTGATGAGTTGGCACATACATGATGTGTATAGTTGATGATGTTGGTACATATTGATGAGTCATAGTTGATGAGTAGTTGATACATGATTGGTACATACTTGGTACATGGTTGGAGGCACTTGTTAGTATTATTGTTGACACATGGTTTATGGAAGATATAGCATACTTGTATTATTAGAAGCACATATTGATCTTGGTCATGATTAAGACTTTTTGTGTTATACTTGGTTGATGCACATATTTGAGAGTTGTCTTGGTGATTGATCTTGGTGAGCAGATCTGATTTGGTTGATAAAATTGATGAGACAGGTTGTTGTGATAGGTTGTTTGTACAAGTTGTTGTGACAAGTTATTTGTATAGGTTTGGTGCATGGTTGATGCACTTGTTCATGGTACAAGTTGAGGTACAGGTTGTGTTGGGGCTCAAAAATGTCCTATTTTCATCCACCTTTCCCTTCATCATTCTCCACATTTCATTGCCCCATTAACCTTCCACGATATCATTTCCATAAATATACTTGGGTTTCACGTTATTATTTTCCACTTTATTCATTTTAGTATTAAAAGGGAATTTGTGATTAAATGTTAGAAAATTGACATGTTTTCATATATATCTCAAAAATGTGTGAGCTTTGTAATGTGTAGGAATATGTGAAGGATTAATTCAAAAGGACTTCTCGAATACTTCCTCCACCATTTAAATATTTGAGGGGATAATTCAAGCCCATTCCAAGGATAAGATCATGGAGATTTGGTTGGAATATCTTATCCAAGATATATGAGAGATATGTGTGAGGATTTGAAGAGATTATATTTTCTAATAATTGGAAATAGGTTGAGAGAATAGTGGATCTTTAATTATGAGATGGTTATCTTATCTTCAAGGCCCTCATGTATAAAAGAGAGTGCTCTCTCTTCATGAGGATTCAATAGAGTAGTAATTAGAGTATGGAATTAGAGTAGTCATTAAGATTTGAAAGAGAAAGGGATTCTTAGCTTTGATTCATGGTTTTGGTTTTCATGCTTTCTTTATTCTTTTATGAAGATTGATTTGATTATTGTAATATAAGATTGCTTCATTTGTGAGAGCTCTCATATGTTGTTGTGCCATTCAACTCTTCACATGTTGTATTTGTTTTTCCTTCATGTAGTTCTCCATTTCTAGATTAATTCCATTTATGCAATTTCTCATTCCTAGATTAATTTCATTTACGCAACTAGATTAATTTAATTCCAAGTTGTGTGTTTCAATTTCCTGCATTAGATTAATTATTCAATTTCTGTCGTAGCTTAAACATTAGATTAGATTAGTCCCGCTTCAATCTTACATATACTTTGTCTGTGCTGCGTAAGTTTACGATCCTCGGATTGACAAATTAGATAGTTGAGCAAGTACTACAACTCAATTAATACAACATTAGTTCAGCCCAATATAACAATTGTGATTCCCTTGTCACAATTGTTGTTCCTTTTGCAAGCAATGTTGTTCATTTGAATGGAACAATTGTCATTCCTTTTTTTATGATTGTTGTCCCTTTGCAGGGGTTGAAAACTGAAGGTAAGAACCTACATAGGCGATAAGTAAAACACTTGTGCCAACGCCTACCTTTGGATGATGCATAGAGGTTATATTTTAGGACATCTTTAGAGCCCAACATTTTGGCGTCATTTCCGGGGAAGCATGATGGATTGAGGTATTAGTTTCTTTTTCATTTTAATTCATGCAAGTGTGATCTAGACGTGTTGGTAAGGGGTCATAGAAGCTCGTGAGAGGAGACTCCTCTTGTTCTCCCTACCAACTAGGTAAAATTAGTTTCAATTTCTGCAAATTTCAATTTATGTAAGAGTGTTTAATTCATGAAAGAGTGATCTAGACATGTTGGTAAGGGGTCATAGAAGCTCGTGAGAGGAGACTCCTCATGTTCTCCCTACCAACTAGGTAAAAGTAGTTTCAATTTCTGCAAATTTCAATTTATGCAAGAGTGTTTAATTCATGCAAGTGTGATCTAGACGTGTTGGTAAGGGGTCATAGAAGCTCGTGAGAGGAGACTCCTCATGTTCTCCCTACCAACTAGGTAAAAGTAATTTTAATTTCCATAGGATTAGTTTCAATTTCTGATACTGTGATCTACATGTGTTGGTTCTAAGGGTCATAGAGTTGCTTCAGTGTAGATTCCTCATTGTCCCTACCAACTATCAAGAGCATTTAATTTCCGCAACTGTGAAGAGTAATTTTTTTTATGTTTTAGCAAGAGTGTTTTTTAAGTTTTTCATTTTAATTTGGGTGCTGTAAGAATCATTTTTTTAACATGATTTAACAATGAATTTAATCTTGGAACAACTCACTTGGATCCTAGCAAAAGTCGGGGTCTCCTCTTCTCTGGAAGAGGAGATCTTAACAGCAGTCAAAAGCTTATTCACTCCTCCTGAAGCGAACGAAGAATCAACATACGAAGAAACTTGCATATTTAATGAAGAACCATTAGGTGCGCAAGAGGTCGAGGAGGAAAGCGAAGAGCTGTAGCATGATATGAGTAAGACAAATTACACCTACAAAATCCTGATCGAACGGTGGTTTCAAGCAAGTACTAGGTTAGTTCCACTTAGTTTTCCTTTTTATTTTGTTAATTTATAACTTCAACAGCTAATTTTGCACACCCATACATATTCCCGACTATCAATTGCAAAATTGAAAGATAACATATTTTTATTATTGTTGTGTGCATGGCTACATCGGTTGTTTGATTATACATAACTAATCTCTCATTTCTAATTAGCGTAGTGTAGGTAGGGTTTTATTTTCAAGTTTTTTATTTTTGCTAGAATATGTATGCTCTCCTTCGCTCTTCGTGCAATCGTGAGGATCAGAAAGTATGATGATTGATTGGTTTATTTCAAGAATATCAATTAATTAACGAAACAAAAATTTTTGCCTAATCTATTTTTTTCGTCTTCCATTTGCTCATAAATTTTTAAAACCTGCAAGATAAAAAAAAATTAGAAGAAATGAATGAAAAGTTGTGCATCCTCCATCTACAAATCAAAGCAATAAAACAATAAGTACAGAGAGAATATATATATATATATGGTTTAATGGTCTAACGCGCAGAGACATGGCTACCACATCCTTCACCTTACCAACAAATAAAATATATGCATTACTTCATAACTCAGAAAGGAATTTATCTATGCATGTATTGCTTTCATAAATGATTTGACATTGTGGTTGCAAAATTATCCATGTATATTCCGCTCAACTTCATCATTGCTTATCTAAATGTGGTGGAAAAAATATGTTTCTCGGCATGTAAAAGCTGCACGGGGGATCACAATCCTAAATATGGGTTCCATATGCCATTTTTTGCAGTGTCCAAAAAGGGTGCATACAGCTCCATTGAGTCCAATTCCGGATATGGGACTTGCGAGAACATTTACTGTTTCTTCACTGGCTTACGCAGAGGTGTTACTAGCGTACAAACGGTGGAATACCGGCCTCCCAAATAATAAAGGTTGTTCACATATGATGTTCCTTTTGACGACGTATTCGTTTTTCAATACGTCCAACCAAATACAGATATTTTCGTCGGCCATAGGTTGCAAATCCCATTTTTATCTGAAGTAGCCTGCGTCTATAGTTCCAAGCCAACACATCTGTACAGTTGGTTGTGAGATACGAATGAATTTAACTAGCATTTATCAGGAAGTTTTATGGTTGGAAATCAGCGATGATTTTCATTGGCGATAGCATCTCCAAACTATCAACCTCCACGTTATATCTAAAATTAAGCGAGTCTCCAAGTGTGTCTCTAACAAAACGTGCGCTCTTTTCTCCTGGAAATTCAGAAAATTTCACCTGAGGCATTATAGCTTGTTGTGCGCCACAAATGGCTATGTGCTTAGTCACGACTACATCTTGGTTTAAAGGTTCAAAACAGCTCGTAAGCAGGTTGCTTCCTATCTTGAGAAAAAAATGGTTTATGAGGATATCTAGCCTCTTGTCTGTGAAAATGGATATGGTATGGTTAAGGAAGGATTTGCAGACGATGATGCTCCTCGTGAAGTTTTTCCCAGTATTATCGGCAGACCAAGGCACATGGGCGTCATGGTTGGTATGGGGCAGAAGGATGCATATGTTGGTCAAAGCATGGAATTCTATCTCTCAATTATCCAATCGAGCACGGTATTGTGACTAATTGCGATGATATGGAGAAGATTTGGCATCACACATTCTACAATGAGCTCTGTGTAGCTCCATAGGAGCATCCTGTTTTGCTCACAGAAGCACCTCTTAATCCAAAGTCTAACCGAGAGAAGATGACACAAATGATGTTTGAGACTTTCAATATGCCTGCCATGTATGTTTCCATTCAAGCAGTGCTTTGTTTATATGCAAGTGGGCATACAACCGATATTGTACTAGAGTCTGGTGATGGTGTGACACATACTGTCCTAATTTATGAGGGATATGATTTGCCTCATGACATCCTCTGACTAGACCTTGTTGGGCGTGATCTGACTGATTCATTGATGAATATTCTTACTGAGCATGGGTACTCGTTTATGACAACTCCAGAACATGAGATAGTATGAGATGTGAAGGAGAAATTAGCATATGTTGCCTTTGACTATGAGCAGGAACTGGAAACTGAAAAAACAAGTTCATCTATACAGAAAAGCTATGAACTTCTCAACGGTCAGGTGATAACAATCAATGTTGAGTGGTTCAGAAACAAATTTCCTTTGCAAAACGGTAAAGTGCATATGGAGTATGCGGCCTATAAGGATGGGATATTCTTCTTCGGGTGAACACAATCGATTTTTCACAGCCTCCAGTGTTTCATGTTGATTGCTGCTCTCGGTTCCAACTTCCCATCATCGGTGCCTTCACCCAGTGTTTACAGAGGCTATAGGCCACTAAGGGAGCAAGTCATTGCGTGGAAGTACCTATCCAATATTTCTCGTGGACCAAGTATTTCTCGTACAATTAGTCACAGTATCTATCCATTTATAATTGTTGCACATCCGCTTGAGCCTAATCATCTTGTTGTAGGATTGACTGATGACAGTGTTCACGTGATTGAGCCAGCTCACAGACAATGGAGATGCATAAGAATGAGTAAATTGCTAGTTGATGCATTTTTGTCTCACAAATTTGTTTTCTCTCTGGGCCAAGGAGCATATCAGTGCTTGACAGCAGCATTAATGGTGGCCTACGCTACAGGTATATGAAATATAACAGTCGTTGTTTGTTTTGTGTTATAATAAAATTTCATCATAAAATTATCTGGTGTTTTATTATAAAACAATTACAATAAAAAAGTTTATTTGTGATTGTTTTATAATAATTATCTGTTTTTTTACTATAAAACGATTACAATAAAAAAATTATTTGTGATTGTTTTATTATAAAACAATTATAATAACAAAAAAGAATTGTTTGATTTATTATAAAGAATTTCCTTTTTTTATAATAACAAAAAACATATATTGTTTGTTTATTATAAAAGTTTGTTTTTATTTCTTTTTTTTATTGTTATACAATATATATATATATATATATATATATATATATATATATATATATATATATATATATATATATATATATATATATATATATATATATATATATATATAAAATTAAGATTAAAAACAAATTATAAAAATAAAACCAAACAAAAACAAATAAAATTGCAAATGGACCTTTTTTTAATTCCTGAAAACAATATGGAAACATGTTTTTTTCGATTTTACACTAAGCAAGCAATCAACAATGAAACACATGTGCGCGCAAAGACCACGACAAGAGGTATAAAAACACATTTTATTTTTACTTTGTCACATTTATACTTGTTTTTGCATGTTATATTTTCGAACATCTCACAAGTTTTCATGCATTATTTGTACTAAGTTTTTTCAGGAGCGCAGTCAATCGCATCTTGCTGCTGAAGTGATTTTCAAAGATCACAAAAATTTTGAAAACAAACATGTTTTATTGACTGCTTGAAGGAGTTGATTCTCGTCTTACACATCATGGTGTTTGCATTTACATAGAAACCTTTTCATAAACCCATGTGCGTCATGAATGTCTTCCTCCCAGTTCTCCTTCAAAGCAGATTTGTCATCCTTGTGTTGAAGCCCACCTTCCATTGAATTATCCTTCATGACTTCACACATGCCTATCTTTCTAATATGCATACATCTCTTTATCTTTTTCAGTTCAGTTTTCCTTGTTAATAAAACTATCCAGCTCCCTTTCCATGACTACATTGCCTTGCCATAAGCATTGTTGCTACTGAGATCTTTCCTATAGTCCTACCAATCCTTTTATCAGAACTCGTGTTGACTAATGTGATATTCCTTAAGGCCCACCTTTCAACAATTCTTGCCCCATTCACCTCAACACCTTATCTGGGATATATACTAGAGTCCATTTTGAGTACCTGGAGGCTTGCATGCCTTAATGGCAAGTTCTCTCGCTAACAATCATGGGAATACATCAATGTCCCTCGATCATCAGATCTTCCAAGTGGCTCGACATTAGCTCATTCATTCACACTTCGCAAGATGTACTCGGCTACCTTCGCACTCATTGACATCAATGATGATTTGTCTCGCATTGGTTAATGGCATTCATCATTGGTCGGTAATCCAATGAATTATGTTCATGCTCGACATCGACACATTCATTTGCATGATTAGAATTGTACCATCAATTCTAGTAGCGGGTAAAGACTATACACTTTTCATGACTCTATCAGCAGTTAAAGCAGCATGACTTCATCTATACGAGAGTACCACAGTTCCACTTTCATACTTTCTCTTTTCCATGATTCAATCAGCAACAGTTCATATTTCTCCACTCCACATTCTCTGTTCCAGTAGATAGCAGTTGTCGCTATAGCAGCAGTCACTTTTCACATGATCTTGTTGCAGTGACATCTTCCATGCTCCAACAGCTGCATCAGCCATATTCTTATTGCATAGTTCTTCAACATTTTGGGTAAGTGGAGGTATTTTATTTTCTAAACTTTAATCATGTAATTCCTCAACTACTAGCAATGAATAATTTGGAAAATTCCCTCACCAAGTTCCCTTTCCTTTCTACGTCTATGACTTATACCATGTTGCATGCGGACATGCAACCTGTTCAGTTGGGGGGTAGGGGACTTTATTCACTATCATCACGCCATTTTTCCATGACCATCATTCCATTTTGAATCTCATTTACCATTTATGAACATTTCTTTTCTAACATTTATTTTCCAACGATACTCTATTGCACTTTGCTTCATAAGCATTGTTATACATATTGGCATGATTCACACATATACAAAAAAGGGATTTCTTCTACTCAGTGATGTTTTCCTTATGCACATTGATAGCATATATTTTCCAATAAGAATATAGGTAAATTATTATCATAACGGCCAGAGAACAAATAACGAAATGAATCTTGTTAACACAAGAACCAACATTCTTTATATTCACGGTTGTCACACAAGAACCAACTATAAGAAAATGTCAGTTGTTACTCATGTAAAACTCATCCTGAAAACATTTATTATCATCACTCAAAGCCAACATTCAGATGCCAAAATTTCTTGAGAAGATCCATGCATGGTTGCATGAGGACATGCCACAAGTTAAGTTGGGGGGAATGTTGGGGCTCAGAAATGTCCTATTTTCGTCCACCTTTCCCTTCATCATTCTCCACATTTCATCACCCCATTAACCTTTCACGATATCATTTCCATAAATATACTTGGGTTTCACCTTATTATTTTCCACTTTATTCATTTTAGTATTAAAATGGAATTTGTGATTAAATGTTAGAAAATTGACATGTTTTCATATATATCTCAAAAATGTGTGAGCTTTGTAATGTGTAGGAATATGTGAAGGATTAATTCAAAAGGACTTCTTGAATACTTCCTCCACCGTTTCAAGATTTGAGGAGATAATTCAAGCCCATTCCAAGGAGAAGATCATGGAGATTTGGTTGGAATATCTTATCCAAGATATATGAGAGATACGTCTGAGGATTTGAAGGGATTATATTTTCTAATAATGGGAAATAGGTTGAGAGAATAGTGGATCTATAATTATGAGATGGTTATCTTATATTCAAGGCCCTCGTGTATAAAAGAGAGTGCTCTCTCTTCACGAGGATTCAATTAGAGTAGTAATTAAAGTATGGAATTAGAGTAGCCATTAATGGTAGTCATTAGGATTCGAAAGAGAAAGGGATTCTTAGCTTTGATTCATGGTTTTGGTTTTCATGCTTTCATTATTCTTTTATGAAGATTGATTTGATTATTGTAATATAAGATTGTTTCATTGGTGAGAGCTCTCATATGGTGTTGTTCTATTCAACTCTTCACATGTTGTATTTTCTTTTCATTCATGTAGTTCTCCATTTCTAGATTAATTCCATTTATGCAATTTCCCATTCCTAGATTAATTTCATTTACACAACTAGATTAAATTAATTCCAAGTCGTGTGTTTCAATTTTTTGCATTAGATTAATTATTCGATTTATGTCATAGCTTAAACATTAGATTAGATTAGTCCCGCTTCAATCTTGCATATACTTTGCATGTGCTTTGTAAGTTTACGATCCTCGGATTGACAAATTAGATAGTTGGGCAAGTATGACAACTCAATTAATACAACATTAGTTTGGCCCAATATAAGGATTGTCATTCCCTTGTCACGATTGTTGTTCCCTTTGCTAGTTTTGTTCATTTGAACGGAACAATTGTCGTTCCTTTTGTTATGATTGTTGTCCCTTTGTAGGGGTTGCATATCTAGAGGACGGGTATTGAAAATGGAAGGTAAGAACCTACGTAGGCGACAAGTAAAATAGTTGTACCAACGCCTACCTTTGGATGATGCATAGAGGTTATATTTTAGGACATCTTTAGAGCCCAACATTTTAGCGCTGTTTCCGAGGAAGCACAATGGATTGAGGTATTAGTTTCTTTGTCATTTTAATTCATGAAAGTGTGATCTAGACGTGTTGGTAAGGGGTCATAGAAGCTCGTGAGAGGAGACTCCTCATGTTCTCCCTACCAACTAGGTAAACGTAGTTTCAATTTCTACAAATTTCAATTTATGCAAGAGTTTTTAATTCATGCAAGCGTGATCTATATGTGTTGGTAAGGGGTCATAGAAGCTCGTGAGAGGAGACTCCTCATGTTCTCCCTACCAACTAGGTAAAAGTAGTTTCAATTTCTGCAAATTTCAATTTATGCAAGAGTGTTTAATTCATGCAAGTGTGATCTAGACGTGTTGGTAAGGGGTCATAGAAGCTCGTGAGAGGAGACTCCTCATGTTCTCCCTACCAACTAGGTAAAAGTAGTTTCAGTTTTGCAAAATTAGTTTCAATTTATGCAAGTGTGATCTACATGTGTTGGTTCTAAGGGTCATAGAGCTGCTTCAGTGTAGATTCCTCACTGTCCCTACCAACTATCAAGAGCGTTTAATTTACGCAACTGTGAAGAGTAATTTTTTTATGTTTTAGCAAGAGTGTTTTTTAAGTTTTTCATTTTGATTTGGGTGTTGTAAGAATCCTTTTTTTAACATGATTTAACAATGAATTTAAGCTTGGAATAGCTCACTCAGATCCTAGCAAAATTTGGGGTCTCCTCTTCTCTAGAAGAGGATATCTTGACAGCAGCTGAAAGCTTATTCACTCCTCCTGAGGCGAACGAAGAATCAACATACTAAGAAACTTGCATATTTAATGAAGAACCATTAGGCACGCAAGAGGTTGAGGAGGAAAGCAAAGAGCTACAGCATGATCTAAGTAAGACAAATTACACCTATGAAATCCTGATCGAACGGTGGTCTCAAACAAGTACTAGGTTAGTTCCACTTAGTTTTCCTTTTTATTTTGTTAATTTAGAACTTCAGCAGCTAATTTTGCATGCCCATACATATTCCCGGCTGTCAATTGCAAAATTGAAAGATAACATATCTTTATTACTGTTGCGTGCATGGCTACATTGGTTGTTTGATTATACGTAACTAATCTCTCATTTCTAATTAGCATAGTGTAGGTAGGGTTTTATTTTCAAGCTTTTTATTTTTTCTAGAATAAGTATGCTCTCCTCCGCACTTCGTGCGATCATGACTATCAGAAAGTATGATGACTGATTGGTTGATTTCAAGAATATCAATTAATTGACGAAATGAAAATTTTTGCCTAATCTGTTTTTTTCGTCTTCCATTTGCTCATAAATTTTTAAAACCTGCAAGATAAAAAAAAATTAGAAGAAATGAATGAAAAGTTGTGCATCCTCCATCTGCAAATCAAAGCAATAAAACAGTAAGTACGGAGAGAATATATATATATATATATATATATATATATATATATATATATATATATATATATATATATATTCTTTAATGGTCTAACGCGCAGAGCCATGGCTACCACATCCTTCACCTTACCAACAAATAAAATATATGCATTACTTCATAACTCATAAAGGAATTTATCTATGCATGTATTTCTTCCGTAAATGATTTGACATTGTGGTTGAAAATTTCTCCATGTATATTCTGCTCAACTTCATAATTTCTTATCTAAATGTGGCAGAAAAAAGATGTTTCTCAACGTGTAAAAGATGCAGGGGGGATCACAATACCAAATATGGGTTCCATATGCCAGTTACTACAATGTCCAAAGAGGGTGCATACAGCTCCATTGAGTCCAATTCCTGATCTGGGACTTGTGAGAATGTTTATTGTGTCTTCATTGGCTTGCACAGAGGTGTTACTAGCGTACAAATGGTGGAATACTGGCCTCCCAAATAATAAAGTTTGTTCACATACGATGTTCCTTTTGACGACGTATTCCTTTTTCTATACGTCCAACCAAATACAGAGATTTTCATCGGTCGGAGGTTGCAAATCCCATTTTTATCTAAACCAGCCTGTGTCTATAGTTCCAAGCCAGCACATCTGTACAGTTGGTTGTGAGATACGAATGAATTTAACTGTCATTTATTTGGAAGTTTTATGGTTGGAAATCAGCGATGATTTTCATTGGCGATAGCATCTCCAGACTGTCAGCCTCCACGTTATATCTAAAATTAAGCAAGTCTCCAAGTGTGTCTCTAACAAAAAGTGGGTTATTTTCTCCTGGAAATTCAGAAAATTTCACCTGAGGCATTACAGCTTGTTGCGTGCCACGAAAGGCTATGTGCTTAGTCACAACTGCATCTTGGTTTAAAGGTTCAAAACCACTCATAAGGAGGTTTCTTACTATCTTGAGCAAAAAATGGTTGATGAGGATATCCAGCCTCTTGTCTGTGACAATGGATCTGGTATGGTTAAGGCAGGATTTGCGGGGTATGATGCTCCTCATGCATTTTTTCCCAGTATTATCGGTATACCAAGGCACATGGGCGTCATGGTTGGTATGGGGCAGAAGGATGCATATGTTGGTCAAAGAGTGGCATTCTATCTCTCAATTATAAAATCGAGCACGATATTGTGACCAATTGCAATGACATGGAGAAGATTTGGCATCACACATTCTACAATGAGCTCTGTGTAGCTCTAGAGGAGCATCCTTTTTTTCTCACAGAGGCACCTCTTAATCCAAAGGCTAACCAAGGGAAGATGACACAAATGATGTTTGAGACTTTCAATATGCCTATCATGTATGTTGTCATTCAAGAAGTGCTTTATTTATATGCAAGTGGGTGTACAACTGATATTGTACTAGACTCTGGTGACGGTGTGACACATACTGTCCCAATTTATGAGGGATATGCTTTGCCTCATGCCATCCTTAGACTAGACCTTGTTGGGCCTGATCTGACTGATTCATTGATGAAGATTCTTACTGAGCATGGGTACACTTTTATAACAACTCTAGAACATGAGATAGTACGATATGTGAAGGAGAAATTAGCATATGTTTATTTTGACTATGAGCAGGAACTAGAAACTGAAAAAACAAGTTTGGCTATAGAGAAAATCTATGAACTTCTCGACGGTCAGGTGATAAAAATCGGTGTTGAGAGGTTCAGAAACAGCTTTCCTATGCAAAATGATAAAGTGCATATGGAGTATGAGGCCTATAAGGCTGGGATATTCCTCTTTGGGTGAATGTAACCAATTTTTCACAGCCTCCAGTGTTTCATGTTGATTGCTTCTCTCAGTTCCAGCTAACCATCAGCAGTGCCTTCTCCTAGTGTTTACAGAGGCTATAGGCCATTAAGGGAGCAAGTCATTGTGCGGCAATACCTATCCAGTATTTCTCGTGGACCAAGTATTTCTCGTACAATTAGTCGCAGTATCTATCCAGTATTTCTCACACAATTAGTCGCAGTATCTATCCAGTTATAATTGTTGCACATCAGCTTGAGCCTAATTAGCTTGTTGTAGGATTGACTGATGACAGTGTTCACTTGATTGAGCCAGCTCACAGACAATGGAGATGCATAAGAATGAGTAAATTGCTAGTTGATGCATTTTTGTCTCACAAATGTGTTTTCTCTCCGGGCCAAGGAGAAGATCAGCGCTTGACAACAACAATCATGGTGGCCTACGCTACAGGTATATGAAAGATAACAGTCGTTGTTTGTTTTGTGTTATAATAAAATTTCATCATAAAATTATCTGTTGTTTTATTATAAAACGACAATAAAAAAAATTATTTGTGATTGTTTTATAATAATTATATGTTGTTTTATTATAAAACGATTACAATAAAAAATTTATTTGTGATTGTTTTATTATAAAACAATTATAATAACAAAAAAAATTGTTTGATTTATTATAAAGAATTTCCTTTTTTTATAATAACAAAAAACATATATTGTTTGTTTATTATAAAAGTTTGTTTTTATCCTTTTTTTTATTATAAAAAAAAAAAATATATATATATATATATATATAAGTAAAATTAAGATTAAAAACAAATTATAAAAATAAAACCAAACAAAAACAAATAAAATTGCAAATGGACATTTTTTTTTAATTCTTGAAAACAATATGGAAACATGTTTTTTTTCGATTTTACGCTAAGCAAGCAATCAACGATGAAACACACGTGCGCGCAAAGACCACGAAAAGAGGTATAAAAATGCATTTTATTTTTACTTTGTCACATTTATACTTGTTTTTGCATGTTATATTTTCGAACATATCACAAGTTTTCATGCAGGATTTGTACTAAGTTTTTTCAGGAGCGCGGTCAATCGCATCTTGTTGTTGAAGTGATTTTCAAAGATCAAAAAAATTTTGAAAAAAAACATGTCTTATTGACTGCTTGAAGGCGTTGATTCTCTTCTTACACATCATGGTGTTTGCAGTTACACAGAAACCTTTTCATAAACCCATTTGCGTCATGAATGTCTTCCTCCCAGTTCTCCTTCAAAGCAGATTTGTCATCTTTGTGTTGAAGCCCACCTTCCATTGAATTATCCTTCATGACTTCACACACGCCTATCTTTCTGAGTCCCATACATCTCTTTATCTTTTTCAGTTCAGTTTTCCTTGTCAATAAAACTATCCATCTCCTTTTCCATGACTGCATTGTCTTTCCATAAGCATTGTTGCTACTGAGATCTTTCCTATAGTCCTACCAATCTTTTTATCAGAACTCGCGTTGACTGATGTGGTATTCCTTAAGGCCCACCTTTCAACAATTCTTACCCCATCGACCTCAACACCTTATTTGGGATATAATCTAGAATCCATTTTGAGTACCTGGAGGCGTGCATGCCTTAATGGCAAGTTCTCTTGTTGAAAATCATGGGAATACGTCAATGTCCCTTGATCGTCAAATCTTGCAAGTGGTTCAACATCATCTCATTCATTCGCACTTCGCAAGATGTACTCAAGTACCTTGGCACTCATTGAAATCAATGATGATTTGCCTCACATTGGTTAATGACATTCATCATTGGTCAGTAATCCAATGACTTCTTTTCATGCTCGACATTGACACATTGATTCGCATGATTAGAATTGTACCATCAGTTTTAGCAGCGGGTGAAGACTATACACTTTTCATGACTCTATCAACAGTTACAGTAGCATGAATTCATTTATACGAGAGTACCACAGTTCCACTTTCATACTTTCTCTTTTCCATGATTCATTCAGCAACAGTTCATATTCCTCCACTCCGCATTCTCTGATCCAGCAGACAGCAGTCATCGCTACAGTAGCAGTCACTTTTCACATGATCATGTTGCAGTGACATCTTCCATGCTCCAACAACCGCATTAGCCATATTCCTATTGCATAGTTATTCAACATTTTGGGTAAGTGGAGGTATTTTATTTTCTAAACTTTAATCATGTAATTCCTCAACTGCTAGCAATGAATAATTTGAAAAATTCCCTCACTAAGTTCCCTTTCCTTTCTACTTCTATGACTTATACCATGTTGCATGCGGACATGCAACCAGTTCAGTTGGGGGGTAGGGGACTTTATTCACTATCATCACTCCATTTTTCCAGGACCATCATTCCATTTTTCATCTCATTTACCATTTATGAACATTTCTTTTCCAACGATACTCTGTTGCACTTTGCTTCATAAGCATTGTTATACATATTGGCATGATTCACACATATACAAAAAAGGGATTTCTTCTACTCAGTGATGTTTTCCTTATGCACATTGATAGCATATATTTTCCAGTGAGAATATGGATAAATTATTATCATAACAGCAAGACAACAAATAATGAAATGAATGTTGTTAACACAAGAACCAACATTCTTTATATTCATGGTTGTCACACAAGAACCAACCATAAGAAAATGTCAGTTGTTACTCATGTAAAACCAATCCTGGAAACATTTATTATCATCACTCAAAGCCAACATTCAGATGCCAAAATTTCTTGAGAAGATCCATGCATGGTTGCATGAGGACATGCCACAAGTTAAGTTGGGGGGTATGTTGAGGCTCGGAAATGTCCTATTTTCATCCACCTTTCCCTTCATCATTCTCCACATTTCATCACCCCATTAACCTTTCACGATATCATTTCCATAAATATACTTGGGTTTCACCTTATTATTTTCCACTTTATTCATTTTAGTATTAAAAGGGAATTCGTGATTAAATGTTAGAAAATTGTCATTTTTTCATATATATCTCAAAAATGTGTGAGCTTTGTAATGTGTAGGAATATTTTAAGTATTAATTCAAAAGGACTTCTCGAATACTTCCTCCACCATTTCAAGATTTGAGGAGATAATCAAGCCCATTACAAGGAGAAGATCATGGAGATTTGGTTGGAATATCTTATCCAAGATATATGAGAGATATGTGTGAGGATTTGAAGGGATTATATTTTGTAATAATGGGAAATAGGTTGAGAGAATAGTGGATCTATAATTATGAGATGGTTATCTTATATTCAAGGCCCTCATGTATAAAAGAGAGTGCTCTCTCTTCATGAGGATTCAATTAGAGTAGTAATTAGAGTATGGAATTAGAGTAGTCATTAGGATTCAAAAGAGAAAGGGATTCTTAGATTTTATTCATGGTTTTGGTTTTCATGCTTTCGTTATTCTTTTATGAAGATTGATTTTATTATTGTAATATAAGATTGCTTCATTGGTGAGAGCTCTCATATGTTGTTGTGCCATTCAACTCTTCACATGTTGTATTTTCTTTTCCTTCATGTAGTTCTTCATTTCTAGATTAATTCCATTTATGCAATTTCCCATTCCTAGATTAATTTCATTTATGTAACTAGATTAGTTTAATTCCAAGTTGTGTGTTTCAATTTCCTGCATTAGATTAATGATTCAATTTCAGTCGTAGCTTAAACATTAGATTAGATTAGTCTTGCTTCAATATTGCATATACTTTATGTGTGCTTCGTAAGTTTACAATCCTCGGATTGACAAATTAGATAGTTGGGAAAGTACTACAACTCAATTAATACAACATTAGTTCGGCCCAATATAACGACTGTCGTTCCCTTGTCACAATTGGTGTTCCTTTTGCAACTAGTGTTGTTCATTTGAACGGAAAAATTTTCATTCCTTTGGTTACGATTGTTGTCCCTTTGCAGGGGTTGCATATTTGGAGGACACGTATTGAAAATGGAAGGTAAGAACCTACGTAGGCGACAAGTAAAACTCTTGTGCCAACGCCTACCTTTGGATGATGCATAGAGGTTATGTTTTAGGACATCTTTAGAGCCCAACAAGTTGGTGCATGGTTTATGCACTTGTTTATGGTACAGGTTTATTACAGGTTGGTTGGTACAGGTTGGTGCATGGTTGATGCACTTGTTTATGGTATAGGTTGATTACAGGTTGAGGTACAAGTTGATGCATGGTTCAGGTTATTGGTATAGGTTTACAAAAGTATATCTCACAGTGATAGTGTGACAGTGGTTCCATCATTCTACTTATACATCAGGGAGGTTGGACGAGCAATGACAGGTGGTTGTAGCTACCTTCCAGTTGTAGTCGGAGAACATAGGGGGTTGTAGCCTCCTTCTAGTTGTAGCTAGAGAATTGGGGAGTTGGAGCTTCCCTCGGGCTGTAGCTTGAAAAACTAGGGGGTTGGAGCCTCCTTCTAGTTGAAACTGGAAAATAAAGGAAGTTGGTGCTTCCAATGAATGTAATTCTTCAAGACATATAAGAAAAATCATTCTGTGGTTTTCTACTGATTTGGGTTTCCACGTAAAACATTGGTGTACTGTGTATGTGTGTGATTGTTCATTTCTTATTTCTCATTATTGGACAATAATTATACATTGATATAACACTTGGATTATTTGAAGAAAAAGGATTATAATTACGCTATTACTGATTCACCCCCCCTCTCAGTAATCCAACAATTGGTATCAGAGAAGATTCCTTCAGAAATCAATTTAACCACTAAAAGGTAGATCATGGAGAGTACCAACTTGTATAAAAATGGAATACCATAGTTTGATGGACATAAGTATGATTTTTGGATCATAAGGATGAAGACATATAAAATAAGTATCTTTCAAAGCATCCAGAAGATCAAAGCAAAAGAAAAAGGAACAAGAAGAATATAGAAGCAATTGTGACGTCTCGGAAGATGATGAATAAGTGGCCAACTTCGTCAAAATACTGAACAAGGGAACTGACGGTAGTTATAGAGGTAAGATTCCTTTAATTTGTTTTAATTGTGATGGTATTTTCCATTTTGCTAAAACCTATCCTCATAAGAAAAAGAGAAATGATGAAGGTTACTCAAAAGGAAAACACACATATAAAAGAAAAATAACTACAAAGAAAGTTTTCAAGAAAAGATTGTGCACCAAAGAAGACACGTCATCGTCAGATGAAGATGAAGTCAGTGATAGTGAAACAGGAAGAGTTCTATTCATGGAAGTAAAAGAATCTGACAAAGAAGACTTTGAAGAAGAATATGAATAAGCCGAAGAAGAATATGGATAAGTCGAAGAAGAAATTGAAGAAGCATAAGTTGACTATCGAGAAGAATTAATGTGTGCCACAGAAGTTATCAGAAGAGAAAAGAAGAAAAACAAAAAACTGCAAGAAGAACTAGACAAGAAAAAGGATACTCGAGAACTAGAACAAATGATCACAAAATTGAAGGTTCAAATAGAAGAAGATAAAAGAATTGATGAAGCACTCAAAGAAAAGCTAGAAGAAAAGGAAAGAATCATTGGAAACTTGGAAGCAGAGATTGTCGCACTAAGAAAGGATATTCAAAAGAAAAATATGTAGAATAGCTCAAAAGTTCTGGATGACATTATCAGTAGTCAAAAATCTCATCTTGATAAGTCTAGACTTGGATATAATCAGACAAAAAAGGGATCAAGGTCCAAAACAACAAAGAAAGAAACATATCCAAAAAGTTATGCAGAAACAATCAAAGGGGATAGGAAGATATACAAGGAAGATTACAGGGCCACTCCTCCACCAAGAAGATTCAGATTTCAAAATCAACAATAGATAGATAGGCCTCAAGAAGAAGAAGGATTCATAAGAGAACCTTCTTTCAAAATATCTTCAACTCCCAGGTATCAAACTATATTTTTTAGTTTATGTTATGCATGTAATAATTTTGGACATAAAGTTGTGAATTGCAGAGCTAACAAAAGGAACAATAACAACTTTGAGAGTCATACACAAAGGGGTTATTCAATAAGACCTAGTGAAACACGGAGAAGAAGTTACAACAGTTTTGAATCTTTGAGCACTGAAGTGGAATGTTACAAATGTAACAATTTTGGACACGTGGCCAAATATTGTAGAATGACAGTCCTTCCTAAAGAACCTCAATAGAATAACAACAGTCACAAATAGGAACCTCAAAAAATGACATGGATAAGAAAGCAAGATCAGTATAGAAATGAAGAACGTACAATTTCTCTAACAGCTAAGCAGAAGAAACGTGATTGGTATGTTGACAGTGGATGTTCAAAACACATGAAAGGTGATAGAGACAAGTTTCTTACATTACAAAAGGAAAGAGATGGACGAGTCTCCTTCGAAAATGATGACTCAGCCAAAATCATTGGAAAAGGCATAGTCTGAATTGGGAACAAGAATGAAAAGGCAGAAACTTTTCTACTAGTAGAAGATACGAAACATAATCTTCTAAGTGTGAGTCAAATGTGTGACCAAGGTCATAAAGTTACTTTTGATTCACAAAAGTGTGAGATAAGAAAAGAATTTTTAGGGAAATTGGTTGCTACAGTTGCAAGAACTTCAAGCAACATATATGTCTTAAGTGAAATTGGAAATGAAAAGTGTTGTCTAGGAAAGGAAGATGAAAGTTGGCTATGTCACAGAAGAATGGGACACATACATTTTGATAACCTTTTCAAAGTCAGCAAAAGAGAAGCAGTCGGAGAAATGCCCCAGATCACGAAACCAACCAACACTTTATGCAAGCATTGTCAACAAGGAAAGAAAACAAAGATCAGGTTTAAATCAAAGGAATATTCAACGACAAGACCACTAGAAATTGTGCATACTGATCTAGTTGGACCAACTAAAACAAAGGGCTTAAAATGTGAGAAATAATTCATGTTATTAGTTGATGATTATACAAGAATGACTGTAGTTTTCTTTCTCAAGAATAAGTCAGAAGATTTTGAAAATTTCAATATCTACAAGGAAATGGTTGAAAATGAAATGGATTCAAAAATCAAATTCTTGAGATCTGATAATGGAGGAGATTTCACCTCAAAGGAATTTATGGACTACTGCAGCAATCATGGAATAAAAAGGTAATTCTCCATTGCTAGGACACCTCAACAGAATGGAGTTGTTGAAAGAAAGAACAAGACAGTACAGTAAATGGCTCAAACAATGTTAATGAATTCGAAATTGACAGATAATTTTTGGACATAGGCAATGCATACATCAGTTCACATTCGAAACAGAGTAATGCTCAAAAACGACACTGACAAAACTCCTTATGAACTATGGAAAAGAATACCAACAAATGTAAAGCACTTTAGAGTTTCTGGAAGCAAATTTTATATCAAAAGAGAAGATGACGGAATGGGAAAGTTTGAATCTCATGTGGACAAAGGAGTACTTGTTGGTTACTCAAGTACAAGGAAAGCATACAAGTGTTACAATATAAGATTGAACAAATTTGTGGAAAGCATCAATGTAACAATTGATGAAACAGGCAGACCAGAATCAAAGGAAGAAAATGAATCAATGAAATAGCCCTTAGAAGAAGAAACAAAAGATGAAAAAAAAGTAGAAGAGGAATATGAAGAGAATCTGACAAAAGAAGAAGAGAAAGTTCAGCAAGTGTCTCCAAAGACACCCAGTAAACAAGTACAGAAGAATCATCCTTCAGATCATATTATCATAAACAAAGATGCAAGAGTTGAGGCTAGAAGAAGAATCCATTCACCAGAACAAACACACCTAGCACTCTTATATACAATTGAACCAAATTGTTTTTAACAAGCCAGCAAGGATGAATCTTGGAATAAGGCCATGGATGAAGAATTTGATCAAATAGAGAAAAATGACACTTGGGAACTGGTTCCAAGACCAAATAATAAGAATGTGATCAGCACAAAGTGGGTCTTCAGGAATAAATTGAATGAAGATGGACAGGTTACAAGGAACAAAGCTAGATTGGTATGTAAAGGATATGCATAGGTTGAAGGAATCGACTTTGAAGAGAAATTTTCCCTAGTTGCCAGAATGGAAGCAATCTGTTTGCTTTTAGCTTATGCATGCTCCAAAAATATTAAAATGTATCAAATGGACGTAAATTTAGCTTTTCTGAATGGGGAACTTGAAGAAGAAGTCTACATTGAACAACCAGAAGGATTTCAGTTTTCAGAAAACGCAGATTATGTGTGTAAATTAAACAAGGCCTTGTATGGTCTAAAACAAGCTCCTAGAGCATCGTACTCTAGACTGGATAATTATCTGCAGTAGGCAGGGTTAAGAAAAGGAAGTCCAGATATCAACCTCTACATCAAGGTAAGTCAAGGTAATATTTTATTAATTGAATTTTATGTTGATGATATTATTTTTGGTAGTGATGATGACAGGTTAAGCCAGAAATTTGCAAAAGATATGCAAAATGAATTTGAAATGTCATTTCTTGGAGAACTATCCTTCTTTCTGGGACTTCAGATACACCAAAGAAACCAAGGAAAATTTATTTCTCAAACCAAGTATATCATAGAAATGCTAAAAAGGTTCGGTATGGAAGATTGCAAACCAGTTATCACTCCCATGCAAACCAGTTGCAAGTTGAGCAAAGATGATGATTCCAAGTCTACATATCAGAGGCAATATAGGTCAATAATTGGTAGCCTACTATATGTGACAGCATCCAAACCAGATGTAATGTAGGCAGTTGGACACATGGCATGATTTCAAGCAGCACCAAAGGAATCACATGTATTAGCAGTGAAGAGGATTTTTAGATATCTCAAAGGAATAGAAGATTTTGGATTATGGTATCCAAAAGGAAAGGATCTATCACTTATTTCCTACACAGATGCAGATTGGGCAGGTTGTATTGATGATCAAAAAAGCACTAGTGGAGCATCATTCTACTTGGGTGGGTGTTTAGTATGATGGCTAAGCAAGAAACAATCATCAGTATCATTATTTATAGCTGAGGCAGAGTACATTGCATTAGCGTCATGTTGTACAAAGGTTCTTTGGATGAAACAAACTCTGACAAATATACAGGTTGAGTATGATGAGCCCATTCCAATCTATTGTGATAATACAAGCACCATTAGTATCTCAAAGAATCCGGTGATGCACTCCAAGATGAAGCACATTCCAATCAAGTATCACTTTTTATGGGAACAGGTTGCAGAAAAGAACATCAAAGTTGAGTATGTGGGCACAAAAGAACAAGTGGCAGACATATTTACAAAACCACTTCCACGGGAAGCCTTTGAGTATCTTCGCCAGAGACTCAGAGTTATTTCTACTCCAAAATGAATGCTTATTTTATATGTTTTATATGTACATGAGGAAGCACCATAAGAATATAGTTCAGTCAGGGGGAGCAGCCCCAGATGGAAAGATATGTTTTCCATTGATGACAAAGGGGGAGAGATTTATCAGATGCAGAGGAAAGAGGCACGGTTCTAGGGGGAGCATATTTATCAGATGCAGAGGACAAAAGACATGGTTCCAGGGGGAGCATGAGTGATATGATTTCATTATTGCATCAGAGTGTTGTCATAAATGCCAAAGGGGGAGATTGTTGATTAAGTTTGGTTGTCATTGATGTCAACCCTTGAAGAAATCCCTGTAGCACAAAGGTTGGGTAATGGACCCAATATTGTTTGATGTAAATATGACTCGTTATTTTGTTTTCATGATTGATAATAAGTAGAAATGGATGAACTCCAAAGGGGTCCCCTTATGGTGAAATCCCTCACGGGAACACGCTTTGCGGATTGAGTTATCCTAAAAGTATGGTTAGATAACCCATGATTATTTGTGGAATAATGAAATGAAGGTCAGTGAATTTTTTAGTGAAACTATCCTATATGGATAGTGTTTGTCAGGCCATTTCCGGTGGTATGTGGAACATCACATAACTCCTCAAATTTAGAGAGTTATAGCCATGAGAAGTTGGAGAACCCAGGTTTGGGTAATGGACCCAAGTTTATTTGATGGATAATGGTATGAGTTTTGATATATTTTTAGGTAATAATATTCTATATGGCTGATACATGTTATTCCATTTCTGGTGGTATGTGGAATGTCACATAACTCCTCACAGTTTGAGAGTTATGGCCTTACGAAGTTGGAGGACCCTCTTATGTCATCTAGAAGCCCCAAAAGGTCAAAGTAGTCAAAGTGGTTTAAGAGATTTTAGAAGGTAAATAATAAATTTAATTGATGAGTGTACTATAATTCAAAGTGAATATAAAATAAATTATTTAAATAATAAATTTAATGGAAAAATTAGAAGTGGGTTAACCCTAAAATAAGGAAAGTGGGCAAAGTGACCTAGAAGATGTTTTTAAGGAAGCTACTTGGAGAGTATAAATAAGAGGCAAGGATCTCTCATTTTATATACACTTGATTATATTGAATACCTATAGGTTTCTGAGGTAACCAAAGGATATATAAGATGAATTTCTGAGGGAAGGTGAAGAAAAGAAATCAAGAATTCAAGGAAGGATAAATTCTTTTGATGATGTTTTCTAATGTATGTTATTTATAGGTCGTCTCACCATTTTTGTAATACCCTTTTTACCATGAAATGGATATTCCTTTGAGGAAACATATCCAAGTATCTGTGGTAAAAAAATCAGCTTGTGGGTCGTTGTATTTTTGGAGGTACACTCCGTGGAAAATAGGGTTTGTGGCTAGTCCTAAAACTAGTCAGAAACAGGGGTTTAGGGTAAAAACGCCATAACTGCTTCATAAAAGATCCAAATTCAGTAAGACAAAATGTGTTGGTTATATTACAATCTGCAGTATGTTTTGTAATAGTTTCAGATCAATTCAAAAAATATTTTGTGCGGGGCATGCTCTACAAGGACGCTCTCTAGAATAAGACAAAATTCAGCAAGGTATGCCATTCTTGTTATAACTCATTTTCTGATAGGTTCCAAGTAGTGACACCTGGAGGAATTTCATAAAACACATTGAAGAACATTGTGTATCATTTTTAGATCTTTATTCATTACATGTACAAAGTTATGATTATTTCAAGTTAGGGTTGTTGACTAATGCAAAACTAGGCATATGGGCCTAAAGAAAAGCTTGATGAAAATGTTAGTCTCTTGTTGTTAAAGTTAAGGAAGGTTTGAAGGAATGTGATCATTTACACCAGATTTATTACAGAGTTACAAATCATATTTAGATGATGAAATGGATGAGGGCATTTGGTTAAGGTACATGTCGGGTACATGGTTGAGACAAGTAGTTGATGAGTTGGCACATACATGATGTGTATAGTTGATGATGTTGGTACATATTGATTAGTCATAGTTGATGAGTATTTGATACATGATTGGTACATACTTGGTACATGGTTGGAGGCACTTGTTAGTATTATTTTTAACACATGGTTTATGGATGATGTAGCATACTTGTATTATTAGAAGCACATATTGATATTGGTGATGATTATGAGTTGTTGTGTTATACTTGGTTGATGCACATCTTTGAGAGTTGTCTTGGTGATTGATCTTGGTGAGTATATATGATTTGGTTGATAAAATTGATGAGACAGGTTGTTGTGATAGGTTGTTTGGACAAGTTGTTGTGACAGGTTGTTGTGACAGGTTATTTGTACAGGTTTGGTGCATGGTTGATGCACTTGTTCATGGTACAGGTTGAGGTACAGGTTGGTGCATGGTTGATGCACTTGTTTATGGTACATGTTGATTACAAGTTGGTGCATGGTTGATGCACTTGTTTATGGTATAGTTTGAGGTACAGGTTGATGCATGGTTCAGGTTATTGGTACAGGTTTACAAAAGTATATCTCACAGTGATAGTGTGACAGTGGTTCCATCATTCTACTTATACATTAGGGCGGTTGGACGGGGCAAGGACAGGTGGTTGTAGCCACCTTCTGGTTGTAGCTAGAGAACATAGGGGGTTGTAGCCTCCTTCTGGTTGTAGCCAGAGAATTGGGGAGTTGGAGCTTCCCTTAGGTTGTAGCCTGAGAAACTAGGGGGTTGGAGCCTCCTTCCAATTGCAGTTTGAAAAAAAAGGAAGTTGGTGCTTCCAATGAAAGTAATTCTTCAAGACATTTAAGAAAAATAATTCCATGGTTTTCTCCCGATTTGGGTTTCCATGTAAAACACTAGTGTATTGTGTATGTGTGTGATTGTTCATTTCTTATTGCTCATTATTGGATAATAATTCTACATTGATATAACAATTGGATTATTTGAAGAAAAAGGATTATAATTACATTATTATTGATTCACCAGCCCTCTCAGTGATCCAACATGTGGGGGGGTGCATCGGATTTGACGACAACATCTGACGATCCTACCACCTGTCACTCTTTGTGGGTGTGTGTGTCGGGAACTGCCCGAGAAGGGTGCCATGAGTGGTCAGGATCCCACCTCCCCCCCTAGTTAAATGAAGAATTCATCTATGGGCGCTATATTGAAACCGATGGGGCTTAGTAAATGATCAGGGAATCAAAATTTGCTCAATTTTCAAAGTGCTCAGATTGCAACGAAAATAGTTCCATTGCGTCCGTCTCGTTTTCCTGATTCCGGCGGTATATTTATTTTCGCAAATGGAGTCTGTATGGAGGAGATATCACGATTTGACCACCAAGTCAAACAAGGAAAAATTTGGGATGCTGACTGTACCTGTCCGTATAGTCCATACGGCCACGTGGAGGGTCGTACCATCATGATGACGTGGTGTATTGATGATGTGGCACATTTTGGTTGGATGTTCGTGGACCAGTAATATGTTGACACGTGTCATATTGAAAGCGAATGAGAAGAGGGCATGTGGCCCAATGCTTGGGCGCCATGTGTCCCTCATTTGATTGGCTTATATTTGCTTTGTAAAAATAATGGAGGTCGCGGGGTTCGGCCCCCGGACCTCCCACAACATAATGCTTTTACATTTTCCGCTAGCCAACTGTCCGTCACATGTTTCTTGTTTGAAAGGCGAGCAACATTGTATTTACATTTGCATTTGTTTATGTTGGAAAGGGGGGTCGGGCCGGGGCTTAGCCCCGACCCGTGGCTATATGGAAACATATGTATATGACCGTAGCATAAAACTTTCGGCGCGCATTTTTGTTGTAATATATTGTATTACAACTATATTGTATGTTATATGGTATAACCATATGTTAAACCATGCGCGCGAGATTTGAACCTTTAACACAAGTTTAATACGCGTGGGTTTGTATTGCGCGGTTAAGTTCGTTTGCACGGTTTCAAACGGTCAAATGAATTTTGCGCCCAGCCTATGGTCATGTGTACCATATGACCCAGTGCCGAGGCGGTTAAGGGCTGGAGGCGCCCTAACCGTTCTACGGTTTGTACCGGTGCGCGGTTGCGTATGGGTCTTGGTTTTTACGCCTTTAAAGAGCGTGTGTGCTAGGTTGGAAGCACAAGGGTGCAGATTGTAGAACCAGAGACAGCAAAGAAGAAGGGGAGACTTCAAGGAGGCTATCTTCTTCATTTTTCGACCGTTTCAGGTGCCG
>ML776561.1:1093403-1123490 GCA_009831015.1 Picea engelmannii | reverse complement strand
TTGAGCACTGTAAGGCATGTTTTTGAGCACTTTGAGCAATTTAATAATAATGATCCATTGGAAGCTGGACCAGGAGATGTAGCCCGGAGTGGGGTGAACTCCTTTATCAAGTTGTTGTGTTTATGTCTGATGTTCAATGATTTTTTATGCTGTCTATGTGTATCTTTACATAATTAATCCTTTATTATGTGTTGCAAATTGATCTGATTGCTTTAAAAACACATAACAATTTCACTTGCAATATTTATTCAAGTTTCAAGTCTTCTTCAATTTTAGATCAGTAAAGCACACCGAAATTATTTTTTTGGGCGGTTTTTGCTATTTTTAGCGGTTTATAACTTAATCCTGCATTAATGGATTAGGGTTTTGGTAGTTGTAGAATACCTAAAATATTGTATATATTGTATTGTGAATGGTGAAATTAATACAATGAAGAGTTGAGAGGTGTGGCACCAAGGAAGGTTGGTTTTCTCCCGGTTAAGGGTTTCCAATGTAAATCTTTGTGTACTATGTGTATGAGCCATTGATTAATTTCTACTTTTTTTAAGAATATGTATGCATTTCTTTACTTTACAGGTTTAAAATTTACATAAGGAAACTAGACTTCTGATAAAGAGAGAGATAGTGTATACATGGAGATAGGGTGCATCATCTCGAGGGAATCAACTATGCAAACTTGGAATAGTACTCCATTATTGTTATCATAATACTGCAGTGGAAGCATGGTACAAGTTTCATAACTTCAAGGGTGAAGTAATGAGGATGCATGCATGCTAAAGAGTGTTGGAAAATGCATGAATCAATGCATTATGTGTAGATTGGCTCTAGAAGATTGCAATCAGACTTTTGGGGAAGGAATTACATAAATTCAAGTTCATTATATAATTGGATAAAGTTCATGAGTAACTGGAGATAGTGGGAAAAGGTACCACTAGGTGGATGCCAAGCTATTTTGAGTCTATTGTAGCACTTAGGGAATAATGATAACAATAAAAGGGGATTGATGATGCATATAGAGAATGTGTTGGAAGATTGGTTGTTTTCATTGATGTCAACCCTAGTCATGGGTTTTGGACCGCAAGATTGATGAAGGTATTTGGACATGAAGGACAATGCACATGCAGATACAACACCCATGGATTCATAGTATACATCATGTTGTTTCTGGTGGTATGTGGCACGTCACGTGGATCCTCATGGTTGAGGAGAAATGAATTTTTGAAGATGACAAAGTGAATTGAAGAAGGAAGTACATGTATGACCTGAAGATAATTAAAGAAACGAATTACAAAATAAGAAAGTGTCGGGTCAGCCCTAATGTTAAAAGGAAGTGCAATAAATGGTATAAATAAATATCATTATACATTCATTTTATACACAAGTTGAATTTCACAGGAAATTAGAAGTAAAGAAGGTCGGATTTCAAGGGAGGATGAAGTCTTTTGGTGATGTGTTCTAAGGTATGTTATTTGCAGGTCATCTTACCATTTTATCTATAACGTTTTTTCTAGAACGATTCAGATGGTGAAATTTCTACGGTATTGAGAAGACATATCAGGGTACCTGTGGTAAAAATTTTAGCTCTTGATTCTCTATAATTATGTAGATACACTCTGTGGAAGATAGGGTTTTTGACCAGTCCTGAAGCTAGTCAATAAACAAGTGTTCCGGGTAAAACACTCATAACTTTTTCATCAAGAATCCAAATGAAGTGGGAAAAATTGCATTGGAAATATTATGGATTGTAGTTTCTTGTGTGAGATTTTAAGAATCAGATGCTAAATAGTGAGCACAGAACATTCTATACAAGTTTGGTCTCCTGAATAAACCAGAATTGAAAAAGGTCTACCATTCTCTCTATAACTTCTTTTTGGGGAGGATTCAAGGAGTGAAACTTGGAGAAGTTTCAGAGAATAAATTGAATAATATTATCTACAGGATCAGAGTATTCCAAGAATTGAAGAAATTGAAGAAGTCTCGGGAAGCATTATCAGGTTCTATGTGATAGTTGGTTGATGGTGATGATTTAATGTGAAGTTTTATTATCTCTCATATATTCTTGGGTGGAAGGAAGGGGAAAGGATGGAGAGTTAAACTCGCTCTTGATATTGGAGGATTGTATCTTCCTCCTGGAGGTTTATCCCTCCCTTTACATTTGGAAGTTGTAGCTACCTTTGGAAGTCATTACTTCCCTTGAACAATAACTATTGATTATTTCTCATATATTGTGCAAGGTGTATTGTGGTGTATTGGTGTAACTCTTATACTATTGTTCATTTCTCATTGGATATAATTGAATGGTTTAAGTATAAGTTGAAAAAGGTTTTAAATTATACTTGATACTGATTCACCCCCTTCTCAGTATCAACAATTGGTATCAGAGGAGGTTATCTTCGGTACATTTTAACCATTGAAAGGAAGATCCTATGTAGAAGTGGAAGACAACATTCCAAATGGGATTCCACCATTAGATGGAAGCAATTTTGAATATTGGAGTAATAGAATGGAAACTTACTTGAAATATCTTGGGGAATATGTTTGGTTCTTAGTTGCTTCAGGATACAATGCTTTGAAGAAACCAAAGACTGCAGCTCAGAAAGAAGCAAAAAGGAACAACAAATTGGCAATAGATACCATCCTGGATGGATTGACAGATTCAGTAAAATCCAAGGTGGGATCATGTGCATCAGAAAAATATATTTGGGACAATATACAAGATCTTTATGCAAGGGAAGAAGAAGAAGAAGAAGAAGAAGTTGAAGCAAATTACAACATCTCAGATTTCAAAGAAGAAAATAGAGGTTGGTTCTTTTTCTTTAATTGTGAAGGAGTAGGACATGTTGAATTTGAATGTCCTCATCCAAGGATTGCAAGAGATGACACTAAAGAAGAAAATTCCAATGAAGAAGAAGAAAATCATGAAGCATAAATGATTCAACAAGAAGATGAGAATCTTAAAAAATTGAAGCATGTTGAGATTGAAAATAGAAAGCTCAAAGACACACGTAGAAAAATAAGAAGTGAATTGGGTAGTTATGAAAAGACAGTTGTAATCTTGACGAAACAATTAGAAGACTTTGAGAAACTAAGAGAAGAAACCATTTCCTTGAAAACTCTACTCGAAGAAGCAAGAAGAATTGGAGAAGTAAAGAAGGTCCAAATGATGAAGAAAGAAGAAGATTGTGAGAAACTTGAACAAGAAGTTGTCTCATTGAGGAAGATCTTAAGAAACTCTCAAGTGCCAAAAGACTTAACACATCTTGGATGGATGGGTGAAACTTCATACAAAGAAGATGCAAATACCAACAAGAAGGTTGAAGAAATAGCTACACAGACAGTTGATGAGAAGTGGACCAAGATACCAGAAAGAAGGAATGATTACAAAAGAGATGAATATCCAAGAAGACCTCCTACCTTCAGGAATCAAAGAAGATTCGATCAGTATGAAGGAAAATACAAAAGAGTAGATCATGAACCTAGATGGAATACATCACAAAGAAGGCCACTTACTCCAAGGTATCAAAATTTCTTTCTTGGTCATTTTTATACTTGCAAAAGTTTTGGACATAAGGCAATTCATTGCAGAATCAATGAAAGGAATAAATATGCAAGAAACATGAATGGTGTAAATAGAAGATATGGAAATAATCGTGGATTTGTCAACAAAAGTTATAATTCATTTTCCCCATTGATGGACAAAAATATTGTACGCTACAAATGTAATTATCTTGGTCACAAAGTACGAGATTGCAGATATATGAATGACGATGTCTCTATGCCAACCATAGTATGGTGAAGGAAATAGATTCCAAACAATGCAGATTGTCGAATATCATTAACCACTGAAGAATGTAAAGAAGAAAATGAATGGTACATAGACAGTGGATGTTCTTCACACATGACCGGGGATCAAGACAAATTCATCAGCTTGAACAGAAAGGGTGGCAATGTTTCATTTGGAGATGACTCATCTGCCAAAATAATTGGATAAGGTGTAGTATAACTTGAAAGAAAAAATGTAAAAGAAAAAATGTAAAAGAAAAGAATGTCCTATTGGTTGAAGACTTGAAGAATAATCTACTCAGTGTTAGTAAAATGTGTGATCAAGAATACACTCCTACGTTTGACTCCCGAAAATGTAAAATCAGAGAAAATAACTCAGGAAGATTGGTTGCAACTTCAACAAGAAGACCGAACAACATATACATCCTAGACATGAAGAAGAGAGAGAAGTCAAAAACCACACAAAATGATTCCAAGGAAGAAAAAGTCCCAAAGACCAAAACTAAGGATGAAGTATTATCGAGTGCCACATGTTCAGGGGGAGAAACCCCAAAGAAGAAGGTTACCTTTTGCCATTAAAATCAGGGGGAGAAGCCCTACCCTTTGCCATTGGTGTCAAAGGGGGAGAGAAATTGGGATCATGATGATAGGGGGAGCATGAGTGTTGCCATCAATGACAAAGGGGGAGATTGTTGGAAGATTGGTTTTTGCCATTGATTTCAACCCTATTCATGGGTTTTGGACTGCAAGATTGATGAAGGTATTTGGACATGAAGGAMAATGCACATGAAAATACAACACCCATGGATGGATAGTATACATCATGTTGTTTCTAGTGGTATGTGGCACGTCACGTGGATCCTCATGGTTGAGGAGAAATGAATTTTTGAAGATGACAACGTGAATTGAAGAAGGAAGTACATGTAGGCCCTGAAGATAATTAAAGAAAAGAATTACAAAATAAGAAAGTGTCAGGTCAGCCCTAATGTTAAAAGGAAGTGAAATAAATGGTATAAATAAATATCATTATACATTCATTTGATACACAAGTCAAATTTGAGAGGAAATTAGAAGTAAAGAAGGCCATATTTCAAGGGAGGATGAAGTCTTTTGGTGATGTGTTATAAGGTATGTTATTTTCAGGTCATCTTACCATTTTCGATATAACGTTTTTTCTAGAATCATTTAAATGGTGAAATTGCTATGGTATTGAGAAGACATATCAAGGTACCTGAGGTAAATGTTTCATCTCTTGATTCACTATAATTATGGAGGCACACTCTGTGGAAGATAGGGTTTTTTACCAGTCTTGAAGCTAGTCAATAAACAGGTGTTCCGGGTAAAACAGTCATAACTTATTCATAGAGAATCCAAATGAAGTGGGACAAATTGAATTGGAAAGAGTATAGACTTTAGTTTCTTGTGTGAGAGTTTCAGAATCAGATGTAAAATATTGAGTGTGGGGAATTTTGTACAAGTTTGGTCTCCTGAATAAACCAAAATTGAACAAGGTCTACCATTATCTCTATAACTTCTTTTTGGGGAGGATTCAAGGAGTGAAACTTGGAGAAGTTTCAGAGAATAAATTGAGTAATATTATCTATAGGATCAGAGTATTCCAAGAATTGAAGAATTGAATAATTTAAGAAATTGAAGAAGTCTCAGGAAGAATTATCAGGTTCTATGTGATGGTTGGTTGATGGTGATGATTTAATGTGAAGTTTTATTATCTCTCATATATTCTTGGGTGGAAGGAAGGGGCAAGGATGGAGAGTTCAAATATCTATTGATATTGTAGGATTGTATATTCCTCTTAGATGTTTATCCCTCCCTTTCCATTTGGAATCTGTAGCTACCTTTGGAAGTCATTACTTCCCTTGAACAGTAACTATTGATTATTTCTCATATATTGTGCATGGTGTATTGTGGTGTATTGGTGTAACTCTTATACTATTGTTCATTTCTCATTGGATGTAATTGAATGGTTTAAGTATAAGTTGAAAAAGGTTTTAAATTGTACTTGATATTGATTCACCCCCCTCTCAGTATCAACTGAATGTTAGGTGCATTCTGAAGGTGTTGATTCCACTCTCAAAGTAGAATGGGATATCAAGTCAAGATGAATATAAGTAGGGAAGTGTTCTTCATAAAGTAAATTCCTAGGAATACACATGAGAAATAAAATGTTTCTATGTTTTCTTGGTATGCAAAAGAGATGGTAGCTGAAAATAACCCATCTCAAGTGGAAAGTAGTCATTAGTGATATTCTAGAATCATGGAAGTACCAATGGAGTTTACAATGGGATGCAAAATAAATTTGACTCCTCCAAGGTAGTCTCTATGAATATGGAAAAGAAGACATATGTGAAGAATTATAGTATGCTGAAAATTTGACTACAGAAGTCAAGATTGAGACCCAATTGGATAAGGAAGGAGAAGTTAATGGTGCAAGCAACCAAAAGTGTTGAATATTTTAGCAAGATAAAGTGGGGTCAGATGGATCCAGGAAATAGATGAATGGTGAAGATTAATATCAACATAGTATACGACTCGAAATTTAAAGTGGTCAAGTGTGACTTTGTTGGAAAGTTCTCAGGGGAGAAACATTCATGCTCAAAGATTTTAGTAAGAGTAAAAAAGGATATAGGAATCCAGTGAGACTTGAGGACGGTCATGAACAACAAAGAGAGTTGAAAATGATGAAATAGGTTGTTTCAATTGTTGTAGCAACAATTATGAATGGCCTATTGGAAAACCATATATATAATAGGAAGTTGGAATGCATATTCACTCATGAGCATGTTAAGGATGAATTCTTAGTGCATATAGATATGCATTAGCGAATGTAGAATTGTTTATATATATATATATATATATATATATATATATATATATATATAACATGTTGTAGGATATGAGTAGCCTATTGTTATATATTACTATTAAAGTTGCTAATGATGGTTGTTGTGCCAAGAAAGAGGGAGATATTGTATGGTTTAAAGTATTGATGTTGCTACATATGGAACTCATCCATATGAAGGAAACAATAGGAAGATGAAATGTTGGATAAGAATTTGGTGTGTTGATATTATGGTAGCTACGAGAGGTATTAGCCTCCACGTGTAACCTTGAAAATAATAGAATATTCCAGGAAGCAAGAAGAAACCCTAAAGAATTGGACATAACCCTAGAAGACAAGTCGTCTAAAGGAAATATTCAATATTGAGTTTTTATCCTCTAGAATGAGAATTCATCCCAGATAGCTAAGGAGGAGCAGTATAAATACAAGACGCCATATATAATTTGACACACACAGATCGCAACTACGGAAATTTAGTTGTGCACAAGTCTAGAGAGTAGTTGCAACTGTAGCTACTCCAACTTGTATTTTTGGTTTCAGTATTGGACTCTCTCTTGGTTATCGTTTGGACTTTCTTCTTGGTTTTCCAACTCTGGAGAGTGATATGCTACCTTGATTGGCTATTAGGCCTAGGTTTTTCTTCTGAAATTGTTCTCTGTCAAGGTTAAGTTGCTCGGGGGTGACTTCAACCTATGGTTGGGTGACAATATTGTTATATTGTCTATGGTTAAACAAGCACAACTATTATTTTATAATAGGTTATGGGCCCACACTATCTTCGGATAGTCTAACCACTGGAAGATAGATTGGGAGGATTTGCTCAGTTACGTTGCAGTTGCAGTCAAAGTTTTTGTTGCAACAATGAGACACTACCCCTCTTGTTGAGGCACCTTAAGTGAAGATATTGACCTAATTTCTGGATATCCTAGTGCACCCTAACCCAGTGCACCTCCTGGTACTCTCAGCAAGCTAAGATGTCAAGTTTGAGTTTTTGGTCAAAGTCAAAGGTTGACCAAGTCAAAGAAGTCATGACCTACTCTATGAAGTCAGAAAACAAGTTAGAAGGGGCTTCTAACTTTGAATCATGGAAGACAAGGATTGATCTCATCCTTTCCAAGAATAAAGTGTTGGATATCGTGAAAGGAAAGATCGTGGAACCAAAGTTTGAAGAAGGAAAAGAGAAGGAACCTTAGAACATTGCAGTTATGGAAAAGTTCAAAGACAATGACATCAATGCCATGAGTATCATAGTGGACTCTGTAAAATACCACTTGATACCCTACATCTCTCGTCTTGACTCATCTAAGAATGTGTACAGTGCCCTAACTAACCTCTTCTTTGTCAGAAAAATTGGACAAGTAATGAGTCTGAAGAATGAGCTCTGTGACATGAAAATGAATGATGATGACAACATAACATCATACCTTATGATAATCTCTCATTTAAGAGATCAACTACAAGCTATTAAAGAAATCATTTCAAAGAAGGAACTGGTAAATATAGTACTCAATGGTCTTCCCAAGACATGGGATGAATTTTCCGCAAGCATGACCACAAGAAAGGATTATCCCACATTTGAAGAACTTTGGACTTGTTTTGCATAAGAAGAATAAAGGATTAACACAAAAGATAAATCCAAAAAGAAATACGATGATCAAGCTTTCACAGCAAAGTTCAAGAATTTCAGGAATAAGAAGAAGTTTGGCTCAAGGAAGAAACCAAATCAAGAAAAGGATATGTCAAAGATACAATTCTTCAACTATAAAAAATATGTTCACTACAGGAACCACTCTCCTAAGTTAAAGAAAAGGAAGGAAATAGACGAAGCAACAGTTGTCGAAGAAAGGGAACCCTCAAATAAAGTCAAGAAGGATAAAACAAACTTCTTCTTCTAAGTCAAGGTAACAATATTATTCAAATCTCTTGTATATATCATGTTTACATAGTTCATGTACATATCATGTAAATCTATTTCTTAGAAGAAAATATGTTCAAGGGAAACAATACCTATGGAAGAATAAAAGGATAAGGATTTCTATTACGATGACTACAAGTCAAGCAATACACATGAAAAGATGAAGTATGTTGACAATATTTGGTAACAATTCCTTTGGAAGTTATTATATAAGTAACAACTGCCAGATAAGTCGAAATCAAAATCAAACCTGAAGAGACCCAGAGGAAGTCAAAATGGAGAAAATTAGAAAAAGACTTGTGACACCTTTCATAATGCAATAAGAATGCAAATGGAAGCATGGACTATCTTAGATGGAGGGAGATGATTACAGAATTCCAAAATAATAGCATGCATTCATGCATGAAGCAAGGATTAGGAGGGAGATAATCCTAAATAATATGATCCATTGAGGATTATGAAGTATATATCCATGTTCCCATTGAAAGTAGCAGCCATGAAAAGAAGTATGTGTTCAATTTGACTTTAGAAGAAGTATTCCTCGAAAATAAGCCTTAAAGTATCCCTGGTTGTCCATATACATCCATGATCCTATGATGAAAGGAAGAAGTTGGAATCTTTAGGGAATGGAATCTATAGAAGACTCCATGGACCCAAATCTAAAGAGAAACATGAGGAAGAACATGAAGATTCCAAGAAAGAAAGAAAAAGCCAGAGCAACTAGTTATTATACCAAGAATCACAAAAGACTACCATCTTAGTTTGAACTCACTAAGAATAAATCGAACAGAATAAATGGAAGTTATGATAAAGAATAGTGTGAAAAAGACTTATGAATGGAAGCATTATAAGATTCATAGGTTCTTCTAGAAGGAGGGAGAAGACTATGACAACAGCTTGTTCCAGATATACCTCTTGTAGTATCCATGGATTGGAATTTACATGTAAAAGATTGTTCTGCCCAATAAAGAAAGTGAGAAAGAAGATTATACCATAAAGAGACCCATGTATACATATATAAGAAGACCTTGTATGGATTCAAACAACTTGATGCAGAGTATCTCATATACAGCAGAAGTGTGGTGAAAACTGTCTATGATAGAGATAGTGTATCAAAATAGTTAGTCAGAAGTCTGGGATGATGGAGTGTTAATCCATGGAAAACTCTCATGATGACAAAATAAGTGTTACTTGGATATGTGTTATGAGGAAAATATCTCTATGGATGGGGGTAAACCATAATAGATGGAAATGACTGCAAAAATCAACTATAATCCCAGGTATGCTATATAAACAAATATGCTAGAAAGACAAGATAAAAGGCCTACCTTGTCTAGACGTTGAATGAAGTCCACCGTTGAGCACTTGACTCAAAGAAATACACCTACAACTTGTCCTCAATAACCAAGAAACACAAGCATATGGTGATAATATATAATGTTAGCATATTCAATAGCATAATACATCAACATTCATAACAAATACGCCCATGGAATAACAATTCAAATATTTGCAAGATATTAATTGGACGAGAAAAGAGTATTTTTATTAAAAAATAAGAAGCGGAAGTGAATGAATTACAAACTTTCGTTTCGGCATAGTTCAAAACCGAGAAACTAAGTCCCTTCCAGTTGGGCCTCCACCACTTCAATCCTCCACCAAAAGAAAACTCATATAAGAGATACAATGAAGTTTTCAATCAAGTAGGGAAGAGCTTGGGGGTTGAAAAATGTGTTCAGACTTAAAAGGACAAAGGGATACAGACTCAATATGAAGTGAATAATTTATCCAGAGTAACTTTTCTCTCAAAGTTCAATTTTTCTCCTCTTTTCCATAGCTCATATTTGGCCCATTTATATCCTTCAAGTGGAACTGAAGGGCTGAGTCGGAATGTTTCCAGTATATGGAAGGTCAAGGATCATGGATATCGTGATGTGACATGGAAACCCGACACCATTTTTTAATTTTGATCACAAAACCTTATGTACACGGGTTGTAGTGGTGAAACCTACGTATATGCATATTGTACAATAGATAGGGTGCATATATGTGGAAAAATATTGTTTTTAGCTGTACGATTTGAAAAAAGGGACTTCAAGTATGCATAGGGAAATGGAAAAAGGTTGTATGTGTAAGTTTGCATAGGGTGAGGAAAATCTTGCTATAGCAGATGCCCCCTAATGTGTGAGGTCAAAGGAGTATCTGTGATGGTCGAAATACATTATAATTCCCAGAAGTGGAGTAATGGAGACCCAATTCGACGAACTAGTTTCTCATGAGAATATTACACTCTGCAGTGACTTTGCACACATGGCTTCCAATTTGAATTTCACTATAGATCCATGTAAAAATATACCTAACAGTTTTTCATGGCCATGAGTAGGATATACAAAGGTGGCTATACACAAAAAGGTTGTCATAGTCACAAGCAAGGCCTAGTAAACCAGTCTCAAAATCAATCTGAAGATGTTTGTATACAATGGAGTACAATCTGATCTCCCATGGTCACTGAAGTCACATAGGTATTGGTCCAATGAAAGATAGCAACAACTCAGGAAAGTTGTGACTATGAACCGATGTCTTCAAGTCTTCTACATGATCTACCAAAGGTGAAAGTCTACATCGTGTGAATAAATGAGTTGAGGTTGAACACAATGAGACTTTGTTTGGTTATTGATCATTAAGGTATATCGTTAGCAAACATGAGACAGGCTACCGATAATGAAAGTAGGTATCAAGGCACCGAGTACATTCTTACAAGTGTGAATAAAGGTGTCGGGGTAGAACACTTGAAGAATCCATCGATCAAGAGACATTGATGTATTCCCAATTGTCGATGGCGAGAGAAACTGCCACTAATGACTACAAGCCTCTAGGTACTCATAGGACTCTAGGTCTCATCTCCAGAATAGATGAGTTGAAGTTGATGGAAGGAGACCTGTTGAAAGGAGAGCATTGAGGCATTTCTCATCATTCAACACAAGGTACAAAGTAGGAGCTTGATGATTTGGAGGAAATCGGATGAAGAACATGTTCACGAACCAATGACCCTGTGCGTCTTTTGTGTGTACTAGATGCAAGTGGTATACGAAAAAGACCCTCTAAATAGCAGCCAATAAGGAAAAATGATAGCAAAGGCGAGGAAACCACCAATAAGGCTAATGGAATCTAATACAATGCACAAATACCAATGTGTGAACAAATTTCTTGTCATCGAACACAAAGGAAACTACCAGTCAATGACTAATGATGAAATGTCGACTGATGGGTTCAAGGTTACCTACCAATGATGAAAGTAGGACCAGGGTGCACAATAGGACTACAACTTCATGTAACTCTGAGACACATTGAGGGTATGGCTGACATGCAAATTCAAGAGTTCTGAGGAATGGATGACACAGGTTGATAGACACCCTTTGATCAAGAGCATGAGACATATGGAAGACTATGGCAGCATAGACTCAATGATGAAACTTTGAGATGAAGGAGGAATCAATCAAACTCTCCATAGGGACTGAAAGAGTAACCCGTCAGGGGAGTAAACTACATGTAACGAGCTCAGCTTCCTAAGGTCATGATAAACCCAAAATTTTGATGACAGATGGACTCAAAAAAAAATTGGTCCGTTCAAAGGCGACACAACTGTTGCCAATATAAGATAATATTATTTTCCCACACGTCTTTTTTTGTTTTTTCATAGTCAAATGAATGTTATGATATAGAGGAGGAAACAAGTGTTGCAAGTAAGAAATTTGGTTCCAGTAGTGTAATATACCTATTCTCAATGCAAGGAGGTGCATGCGGGAGATGGACACTCGGGGGAATGTTTCATCTTGGGTATAGGGTGTCAAGTTGCAAAGGATAGAAACAAGGCTCTACTTGGCTGATGATGCAAACGGTTGAGGTGAAAGGCTTATAACGCAAAAGAGAGAACCAGAAATAGGCTTAACAAATGCAAGTGAGAGAATGAGATGCAATTACAGCTTAATGCCAAAAAAATTCCTTTTTTGTAATCTTAGTCTACTTGGTTTGAAAAAGGGATAAACTTGCACCAAATATATTTCCTTTCAAAACCAATTTACGACTGTGAAAGAGACAAGTTCACTCGGAAATATTTTCACTTTTTGATAGAGTTGGAAAAGATCTTAAATCATACTCATTGGGGGTTTTCTATATGGCATGTCATGGGGGGGGCAAGGCTCCCATGCAGGATTTCTGTGAAAGGTCAGAAACTTACGAATAGCTCACATAATCTTGGGAAAACCCAAAGCTTTCCAAGTTGAGGAGGATAAAGTGCTAGTGGAGGTTACCTTCTCAATGATATATTAGAGAATGAATCTTATCTCAAAAGTCATAGGAAAAGGAATTTGATACCCCACAAAACCATCTCAGTCAAAGGGAACTTCTTCAATGCCTGGAGGAAGATTACTCAGGGAGATTAAAACTCTCTCTTGTTCAGAAGGTACCTGGCTAGAAATGTTAATGACATGGTCAAACGATGTCTCACTCCTGAAAAAAGTAGTGGGGTCGGGTGATGTGTAACATCCCCGGCCACCCATGTCGGGCCACGCTATGCCAGATAAATCTTATTGTTCTATCTGCAGAACATATTGTGACATACCTAGCATCCAACTAAGCTATGCCACATAGAATTTTTCAAACTGCATGCAATTAAATTATATACGCACAGAACTCTTACGGAAATATATATATATATATATATATATATATATATATATATATATATATATATATAATGTAACAGACAAATACATATGTAAATTCATAGATTCACACTACAATAACAGTAAATGTATACATGCAGCATATACACGAAATACCCATAAATATACAGACAGTTATAAACACACATAAGATAAACCCATAAAACAAACATGTAAATGAAAATACAACATGTAAATTTCTCACACAATTGACATTTATCTTGGTAAGAATGTCACCAAATACGTGCATACCTTCCATGAACCCCCCATCCTTAGACCACACTACTCATCACTCTCAGTAGTGGGTCACCCCTGAGCTGGGACTAAACTCCACCCAGGTAAATGGATTCCTAGCTAGGCTAATGGTTCATAGACAACAAGAAAGACTATGTCACAAGTTCTCACTCAACTAAAATCCTACAGTCCCTCATTCTCCACATGTCTATCCCACCCCCTCTCTTCTCAACAGGAAGTGTGCCCCTTCTCTTCTCAACAGTCCTTCAGTTTCCCCACTCCTTTTCCGAGCTTCAACAACAGGCTGGATAGGAAGTCTCAGAGCCCTGTAGTTGTAGTTTAGCACCATCAGGAAATCCATTCCTAGAAATTCTCTCACCTAGAGAGGACTTTCTCATGGGCCTGAAAACCTTCCTCTTCAATATCCCATGGGCCTGACAACCCGCTTCTTTAGTCTGGCTCCTCAACTAACCAGCTACACAAACAGGTATGGCTATGGATAAGAGTTCAGGTACAGTGAAAAGAAGTATGGAGGATACTTGACTACGTGAGTGAAAAATAGTCCTAGAATCCTGGTTGAACGATGGAATGAATGATGGAAAAGATCGGAAAATGAACTAATTCCCAACAATATGTATGCATATCCCCAACTTGACACTTGTCATGTTGGGAGCTACTTTGGCCCACTTGTCCCCAACTTTGGAACTTAGGATAAAATAATTATCCATACTTTATGTTTTAATAAATATTAATATAATATTCATTTTTGGCTTAAGCTCCCTAGCTTAGCCCTTTTCTTAACTTTTATCCCTACCCCTTTCCCTAACTAGTGGAGTTTAGTCCCCCATACTCTTTTATCATGGTCGGTCTACGCACAATGATGTATTTTATATTAATTATGAGATATATACAAAAGTAGGCGCACTGGCCTTTAACATCTAGGATCTTCGGCCTAATCAAAACATAAGCATCCTAGCTTATAATAACTGGTTCACCAGCCTATAAAATGCATCATATACACAAAGGCTCCCTGGCCTCCACATCACGTGCACTTAAGTTACTGTGTGCGGTATCCAAGAATGTGCACACTTCATCATTTTACTACGCAGTACATGTGCGCACTATGCCATGAAAGGTGCATACAAAAATGATATCAAAAATCTCACCAACTTAAGTACATTTTCATTTAAATTACTATTGGGTTCTGCCTATGGATATTACAGTCCCCTTCCCTTATTTATGCATTTTCCTCAGTGCATCATGTACACATATACACAAAAAAAATTAAAAATCCTCAAAAAGATGCAGGTATTATGCCCACATTGCATATGCATGCTCCCAAGTAGCGTCCTCAGGACCGTACCAAGTCCATTGGACCTTTACAATCCCTATGGCTCAATTCCGGAGCTGTTTGAGTTTCTGGTCCAGAATGCGTACCGGATGCACTTGAAAAGCACCTCTTGATCCACTTGAATCACATTCCAATCAATAACATGATTAGCATCAAGTATATATTTCTTGAGCAAAGATACATGGAATACATTATGAACAGACATAGATGCAGGCAATGCAATCATATAAGTTATTGGACCAATCCTCTCTAGAATTTTGAATGGCCCACAATAGTGAGCTACCAACTTTGAACAATTTCCCAACTTCAGGGAACTTTTGTTGGCTTTCACCTTCAAAAATACATGGTCGCCCACTTTAAATTCCCTGTGATTTCTTCCCTTATCAACATAGATTTTCTGTCTGTCTTGGGCAACCTTTAAATTTTGTTTTATTTTTATCATTTTCTCATCCATTTCCCTGAGAAAATCTGGCCCAACCACTGCTCTATCTGATGTGTTATCCCAGCTTACTATTGTGTTGCACTTTCTGCCATAAAGTGCCTCAAATGGGCTCATCTTTAGAGATGCTTGGTACCCATTGTTATAAGAAAACTCTACCAAGTGTACGTAGTCTTCCCATTTTGATGGTTTATCCATCACATACATCCTCAACATGTCCTCAGTCACTTGATTCACCCTCTCTATTTGTCCATCTGATTCTAGATGATAAGTTGTACTAAAATTCAAATTTGTTCCAAATCCATTAAATAATCCTTTCCAAAATTTTGAGGTAAATTTTGGATCTCTTTCAGACACAATTGTCTTGGGTATGCCATGTAATCAAGAAATTTATTTCATATAAACATCAGCAATGTTCGCTTCCTTATGAGTGAGTTTAACTACAATAAAATGGTCAGCTTTAGTAATCTTATCCACCACTACCATGATAGAATCATGTTGCTTGTTTATTCTGGGCAGTTTGGTGATGAAATCCATGGTTACAACTTCCCACTTCCACTCAGGAATGGGTAATGTTTGTAGCAAACTAGCTGGGTGTCTATGTTGAGCCTTTACCTTTTGACATTCCAAATATCTAGCAATTAAATCTGCAACTTCTTTCTTCATTCCTGGCCAATAATATTGTCTTTTGACATCTGCAATAGTTTTCTGATATCTTGGGTGCCCAGCATAAGTTACATTATGCATTTCTATCAATGTCATATTTTCAACTCCTGGGAATTCGGCACATAAATGTTTCCCCTATACATGATAATTTCATCATTATCTAGCTTGAATTCTTCAATTTTCTGCTGCAAATTACCTTGTTGTAATTTTGCCACTAAATCCTTGTATTGCAAATCTGATTTGGAAGCCTCTATAATTATGTCTTTCAAATCTGATTGGTACATGCTAACAGTTGTAGCATGAAATTCATGCACTCTTCTGTTGAGTGCATCAGCCACTTTGTTATCTTTCCCCTTGATATTCTTTATATCAAAGTCATATTCACTTAGAAATTATAACCATCTGCTTTGCCTAGCATTTAGAGTTGGCTGATCCAATAAATATTTCAGACCATTGTGGTCTGTCCTCAGCTCAAACCTTTTTCCCATGATGTAGTGTCTATGTTTCCTCAAGGCATGCACTATGGCTGCCAACTCCAAATCATGAGTGGCACAGTGTCTATCATGCTCCTTCAACTTCCTTGATTAATAACATATAACAAACCCATTTTGACTGAGGACTCCACCAATTTCTTCTTTACATGCATCTGTGCATACAATAAAGTCTTCATTTGAGTCAGAAATCCTTAGTATTGGAGAACTTGTTAATAATCGTTTCAAGTGTTGGAAACTCTTTTCACAATCCAATGTCCACTGAAACTTCACACCCTTCTTTTGTAAGGAAGTGATTAGGTGTGCAATCTTTGAAAATCCTTCAATAAATCTCATGTAGTATCCTGCAAGACCCATGAATGATCTTACCTCTATCACATTCTTTGGCGCTGACCATTCTCTAATGGCTTTTATCTTCTCAGGATCCACTGCTATCCCATCCTTTGAAATGATATGTCCCAAATAGTGAATTTGCTTCTAATAAAATGAGCATTTTCTCAACTTGTCATACAAATGGTGCTCCCTTAATACTTGCAACACCATCCTCAAATTATTCTCATGCTCTTCTTCTAACTTGGAATATACAAGAATGTCATCCAAAAAGACAATGACAAACTTATCTAAATATTCTTAGAAAACACCATTCATTAAGCACATGGAAACATTTGGTGCATTTGACAACCCAAATGGAACCACTGTGAACTCATAATGACCATACCTTGTCCTGAAGGCAGTCTTGTTGATATCTTCCTCTTTAATCCTTACTTGATGATATCCTGACCTGAGATCTATCTTTGAAAATATCTTTGCATCCTTCAATTGATCAAAAATATCATCAATCCTTGGCAAAGGATACTTGTTCTTAACAGTCACTTTATTCAATTATCTGAAATCAATGCACAATCTTAATGTTCCATATTTATTCTTCACAAAAAATATTGGGGTACTCCAAGGTGACACACTTGGGCGTATATACTCCCTCTTCAAAAGTTCTTCAAGCTTCATTTGCAACTCATTCAACTCTGGTGTACTCATTCTGTATGGAGTCTTTGACACTGGAGCTACTCCCGGCATTAAATTTATAGAGAAATCAATATCTCTCTTTGGGGGTAGTCCTGGTACCTCCATGAACACATCTTCAAACTCTTTTAGGACTGCATAATCTTCCAAATTTGGCACCTTATCTTTAGGTGTCTCTTCCATATGAGCTTTGAATATTTGACACCCTTTTCTATAACATTTCTTCAACTACAATGCTGAAATTTCTCGGATGGTTATTGCCCTGGGAATTCCCTACACTCTCCTTAGGTTCCCTTCCTCATCCAAGCAAGTAAATTCCCCTTTATGACAATCTAGGATGGCATGATGTTGGTCCAACCAATCCATCCCAATTAGACAGTCATAGGAACCTAAAGGAAATATGTTCAAATTTTCCCTTATGTTCGGTCCATTCATGTCCATAAGACATGACTTAACCATCTCATTAAATTTTCTTTTGGCTCCGGTATCCAGCTGCACCAACCAAGATTTTCCATGCTTTCTTCTTGGCAAATGAAAAATTTCTACCATCTTAGGATATATATAACTATGACTAGCTCTTGAATCAATTAAAATAGAAATGGTTTGGTTGTTGATCATACCTTCCACTTCAATCATATGTAACTAATACTCTGCTAGCTTGTTGTCCAAGGCTGCATAGATCCTTGGCACATTTCTTCCCATGTCCTCCACTATTTCAGCTTGCTGTACATTGTGAATAATTCTCACTTTTTCACCTCTGTGAGGACAATATATGTGCATGTGATCGCCTTTACAACCCCAACATTGAATAGGTGGTTGCCTTGGCCTTTGACCCCATGTTTCAATCATTCTGGGTTATCTAGGAGTTTTTTGTCCCTGTGGATTATTTCTGAAGAATGGTGGCTTAGATCCCTTCTTCCTTTGATCCACCTTGAATTTCTTTTTGTCTTCCTAGGCTTTTTGGAAAGTTGGCCTTGATTTTTGTTGATCATAAAGGCATTTAGCTCGCCTTATGGTCTCCTCCAATGTCTTTGGATCATCATACTGTATTTTTTCACTAATGAATGATGGCAATCCACTCAAATACCTTTGAATCTTAACCATCTCATCCTTGATGAAAGAGACATACTTCAGAAATTCTAGAAACCTTCTCTCATATTCATCTATTTTCATACTCCCAAGCTTGAGTTCAAATAACTCTTTCATTTTCTTGTCATAGTATCTCTTAGTCAAGTATTTCTTCTCAAAATACTTCTTGAATTCCCTCCAAGTAACACTTTTCTCTTTAATGTGTTGCACTTGCACAAGATGATCCCACCACATGGATGCCTTTCCCTTGAGTTGATAGATAGAAATTATACCTTTTGCATGAGAATAATAATTATGCAATTGAAAATACTTTCTCATGCCCAACAACCATGTCTATGCATCTTCATCCTTCTTGTGCTCGCCATCAAATGTAGGAGGCTTTATTTTGTTCATTTCTCCTCATAGCTCATCCATCCCAAACCTCTTATGCTTTCTGATAGGGGATGGACTTGAGATGATGTCTTCTCTCTTATTAGAATGCCTTGAGGAGTGATGGTGATGTCTGTTAACACTTCTGGATTTTCTTTTCTCATCAAGAGGTATGTGACTTATTGATTTGCTTGAGCCACTCTCCTTATCCAACTTCTTTTCTATTATAATCAAGCTCTCCAATAACTTCATGTTGAATTCATCCTGATGATCCTTGGCCTTCATAATAATTTCATTATCATATTTATGTCTTTGGACATCTTTTTGCAAATTTTTAATGCTCTCTACCATATTCATGTTTTCATCCCTTCCTTCTCGATGTCCATTCGAGTTTCTTCCTTCAATGCCCAAATGGGCATCCATCCCTCTAATCTCATATTCCTGGCTGTAATTCCCCTTTGCCTCTTCCATTACTGTGGACTTCTAATCTGATCTTGATATGATCTATTTGTTGTTAACTCTGCAAAATGTGCAGCCAACAAAACTCTGTCAAGCTAACTGTTTTAACAATTTCGTGAAAATATAAACCATTCTGGTTCAATAATACATATCATAATTCTTCCTTCTGATCTACTGAAATATGGAACGCCCTGATAAATTTTATGGGTGGATATTTAGACTCCATTGTCCAAGACCTTTCCAATGTCTTCTCCCATGCTCAATTCTGAGTCTCGAGAAAAATGTTATGGCTATTTAAAAATTGTCCATTAATTTGTTTCTGTTCATTTTTCAACTTGGCACAAATCTGTGTTGTAAATATTCATTTTTGCACCTGCTCCTTTGTAATTTTCATAGGATATCAATTGGGTTTCCTCATATACATATTATGGACACTCTATCCAAATTTCACCTCTTTCTGGGTTCTAGGCTGCTAGTTTCAGCCTGCTAAAGTTCCAGACCAAAATACCATATTGTAACTGGTATGCTACAGATACCTTATTTTCCATATTGAACACTATTAACATGCCCATAATTTTAATTCATCTCTGGGACTATCTTATATGGCTCAATATCTTTCCATTGACTACTCATGCGCCTCAATTTGATTCTGGAGCATAAAGTTATGGCTCTTTGAAGTTAGATGGGTCTTAAAATTTACCCTCCACTATTTGTGTTGTAACTGTCTCATAAAAGCTTTGTTTGACGAACAGTTTACACCATTAAAAACCTCTCTCCGAAATATTTTATTTGATTTGCAGAGACATAGTGTGCCTTGGCACACTCTGTTTTCGTGGTTTTTGCGTTGCTAAAAACGCTCTTAAGGGCCTCAAAATTGTGTTGCAAAAAGATTACGTTCAAATGATATAAAACATCACGGAAAATCATTGTTTTTTTGTTGTTATTCATCCTCCAAATGACTCCATGCGCACAAATTTCAACCTCTAACCCATATTTACCATGTGTAGCAACAACACAAGGTAAATCGTGTTTCACGCACTTTAAAACCATTGTGTGTCACTTCTTTGTCGCACCAATAACTTGTGCGCACTACTTTTATGTCGTGCGCCAATATCCACCATGCGTAGTTTTGGTTCTTGCACTATTACCTATTCCCTGTAGTTTTTGTACCACGTGCTGCTATTTTGCACGCATTACACTCGACGTGTTGCATCATGACAAAGTTTAGTATGCCCCACCGCGCACCAATACTCTTCGTGCACTAACCAAACTCCTCTGGGCTCTGCCAATACTGTGCATACCACACGCGCCATTATTATTTTTCCGTGCGGCGCTAAAATTTAGTGTGCACACCAACATTTTTCTGCACAATGCCCAAAATTTAGTGTGCACACCCACACACCAACATTTTTCTGTTCAGTGCCCAAACTTTAGTGTGCACACCCGCACACCAACATTTTTCTGTGCGACGCCCAAAATTTAGTGCACACACCTGCACACCAACATATTTCCGCGCGATGTCAAATTTTTATCGCGCGCACTTGCACGCTAATATTTTCATGCGCAGTGATGAATTTTACATAACACAAGTTGTTCGTTATGCATCATGCATTTTTAGTGCCCCTACCCGCGCACATTCATTTTTATGCGCATCAATTCCTCGTGAATTCCCCTGCAGAAATTGGGGGTTTTCCTAACTTTTTCCCCAATTTACCATAGACATTATGCAACCATGAAATTCGTTCAATTTCACCTTGATAACACTTATTCAACCTCTTCAACAACAAATCATTGTGGTTGACATTTCTGGAATGAATTTACCCAAACTCAATTCACGAATTGAGAATTTTAATTACAAAACTCGCTCCACCCATCATGGCTTCACTGTAACTTCAAATTCAACCAATTCTAGGTCTGAATTTGCTATAACAGATATTAAACTAGTAATATCTCACCACTTGGCCGAATTTCTCGATTTTCCCATGAATTTAACAACAAAAATTGGGGCTTTTCCCAATTCTGCGTCGTTCTTTCTAAAATTTATCATGGACATTCAACAACTCAAAATTTGGCCACTTCGAAATAGATTTTCTATGAAATTTCACTTCAACTCAACTTGTTCGACCCATCCAAGCTCAGCGTTGAAAACTGAAGCTCTGATACCATATTGTAACATCCTCGGCCACCCATGTCGGGCCACACTACGCCAGAGAACTCTTATTGTTCTCTCTGCGGAACATATTGTGACATACCCAGCATCCAACTGAGCTATGCCACATAGAATTTTTCGAACTACATGCAATTAAATTATATACACACAAAACTCTTGCGGAAATATATATATATATATATATATATATATATATATATATATATATATATATATATAATGTAANAAATATATATATATATATATATATATATATATATATATATATATATATATATAATGTAACAGACAAATACATATGTAAATGCACAGATTCACACCACAATAATAGTAAACGTATACATGCAACATATACAGGAAATACCCATAAATATACAAACAGTTATAAACACACATAAGATAAACCCATAAAGTAAACATGTAAATGACAATGCAGCATGTAAATTTATCACACAATTGACACTTATCTTGGTAAGAATGTCACCAACTGCGTCCAGACCTTCCATGAACCCCCTAGCCTTAGACCACATTGCTCATCACTCTCAACAGTGGGTCACCCCCAAGCTGGGACTAAACTCCACCTGGGTAAATGGATTCCTAACCAGGCTAATGGTTCATAAACAACAAGAAAGACTCTGTCACAGGTGCTCACTCAACTAACAGCCTACAGTCCCTCATTCCCCACATGCTTGTCCCACCCCAGGAAGTGTGCCCCTTCTCTGCTCAACAATCCTTCAGCTGCCCCACTCCCTTTCCGAGCTTCAGTAACAGGCCAGACAGGAAGTCTCAGAGCCCTGTAACTGTAGTTTATCACCTTTAGGAAATCAATTCCCAGCAATTCTCTCACCCAGAGAGGAATTTCTCACGGGCCTGACAACCCGCTTCTTTAGTCCAGCTCCTCAAATAACCAGCTACACAAATAGGTATGGCTATGGATACGAGTTCAAGTACAGTGACAGGAAGTATGGAGGATAGCTAACTACGTGAGTGAAAAATGGTCCTGGAATCTTGGTTGAACGATGGAATGAATGATGGAAAAGATCAGAAAATGAACTAATTCCCAACAATATGTATGCATGTCCCCAACTTGACACTTGTCATGTTGGGAGCTACTTTGGCCCACTTGTCCCCAACTTTGGAACTTAGGATAAAATAATTATCCATACTTTATGTTTTAAGAAATATTAATATAATATTCCTTTTTGGCTTAAGCTCCCTAGCTTATCCCTTTTCTTAACTTTTAGCCCTACCCCTTTCCCTAACTAGTGGATTTTAGTCCCCCATACTCTTTTATCGTGGTCAGTCTGCGCGCAGTGATGTATTTTATATCAATTATGAGATATATACAAAAGTAGTCACACTAGCCTTTAACATATAGGCTCTTCGGCCTAATCAAAACATAAGCATCCTAGATTATAATAACTAGCTCACCAGCGTATAAAACATAGCATATACACAAAGGCTCCCTGGCCTCCACATCGCGCGCACTTAAGTTACTGTGTGCAGTATCCAAGAATGTGCACACTTCATCATTTTACTACGCAGTACATGTGTGCACTATGCCATGAAAGGTGCATACAAAAATTATATCAAACATCTCACCAGCTTAAGTACATTTTCATTTACATTACTATTGGGTTCGACCTAGGGATATTACATGATGATTGCATTGGCATGACTTCCATGTCAATCAAAGGAGAAACAAAGTGTTTGGAAACCAAATACAACTATGAACTTGAATGGTTATCGGATAAGGACTGCACTTCTTATACTACGATAGTAGTAGGACACAAGAGGGTTAAATGACCTCCTTTGCAAATCCTACAAAGGAACCTGGGCTTACGCCCTAGACATCAAGGTTTCTCAATCGTATGAATTCCCCCAGTGTTACTCACAGTGGTTGGCAACATGCTCTCAGCGTGACTGGAAAAGGATAGTGGTTCATTCCTCACATGATGTACAGAGGTTGGCGATGATTCTCTGGCACGACTAGACAGATTTGGAGATATGATTTCATTATGACTCATGGCGACTAGAGTTGTGCCCCAGCATGACTTGCAACAATTGGTTGTTGGTATTCAACATGGATTGCAGAGGTTGTCGACCAATATCCAACATGACTATTATAGATTGGTGATGGAATTCCAGTGTGACTTGTAGTGACTAGACTAGTGGTGGCGGTTAGTTGTGGCATTTGAGACCAAGGTCCCCAGAAAAACTGGTTTTGAGAAATTGTCAGCCAGGAAGGATCCTAGTATACACCATGTCCCTGCCTAGAATGGTAATATTCTCCTCTAAACTTATCCATAGAGGTTTGTAAATGCATCATTATCGAAGTATATGTTTGTGAAGAGAAAAAGACGTGATATGGGTTATTCTAGGGAGTATATGTGTTTCCCCCATAGGAAGGGGTTTCATGAAGGGGGTAACTCGTAACCATTAAACTGATTCCCTCCATATGAAATACCATAGGAAAAATGGAGGCCCGCCATGGGAAGAGTGTTCATAGGAATTGGCATGGTGGATGAAGGATACACTGATGGGGTGTAATAAGTGGAATAACCACCCATTTGAGCACTTTCTCTCGGAAGGATGAAGCCAGGATTGGATCGGTAAGAAGGGAGATTCCAACCTCCCACAATAAGAGCTAGTTGAGGGACATGACTCCTATCAAATGAATATGTAGACATCGTAGCCATCGTGCCCCTGGATCCAAAACTAGGATTCATATAAGCAGGCAAGTGAGAGGATGGAAATGGTGAAGGAATGTTTGGCATATCAAGAGGAAAATGATTAGAGGCCCAAGGCATTGACTGAGTATCATAATTATTCATATTGTTATGGAACACAAATGAATTCGTCCCCATGAAATGAGTGAATGTCATTGGGGAGGTAGCGTTAAATGGGGGAGCCAAAGGGACTCCACAACTCACGGTGCAACACAAAATCCTAAGGTCTACTAATGATCAAAGAGCACACCAAAATAAAATAAACAAAAGGCCAATATGCACACATAAGATAAAGTGGTTGAAAGGGGCCTCCCTCCCTAAAGTAGGTATTCCTCTTGCAAGAGAGGAATAAGACTCCTTGCTAACTATCTGAGGTATCAGAATCAGTTATAAGGGCCCTCATGGGCTTAATAAACAGTCGGTCAGATCCCCCCGAAGAAGTAATCCTCCATAAAGGTTGTGTGTTGTTCGACCCTTATCTGACCCAGGGTACCTACATAATAACCCCTACAAGTAACCTATGTGGTACCTATGTCAAGAAACTAATAAACCATGATATAATTGATGCACAGGTGAATAGTCATAAGTCAAGTCCACCGTATGGGCAGGTTAACAAAGCCCGAAACCCCAAAAGCACCACCTCTCACAGAGGTAAAGGTTCTATCAATATCCCCATATATGAATAGATCCCTAGAAATATATCTAACGCTAAGAATGTATTGGGGGGATATCCCCTCAACCAACCTCACATGACCTCGTGTTTAAATCCGGTGTAAGCAGAGCCTCTTGACGTCACCAATTATACAATGTATTTCTCCACTCCCTTACTCAGACACATATGTTGATTTAACAGCCTTGGAAAAGTTTACTCACAAAATCCTATTCCAAGGCTCTAAATCCTAAGCTAGTTTGTGCACCCTAGAAAATAAAAGCGTTTGTAATCAATTTTAATTATCAGTGATGCTTTTAATGGCCTTGCTTACTCAAAAAAGGTGTGGTCATGAAACTAATGATGTTATCACTCAGCAAGTAAAATAAATGAATATGAATAAAATGCAAAGTCCTAACTTCAATTCCTAATAAATTATATGTTTTTCAAAATGCAATTTTCAATTTAGTTCTGCAATTCTAAATAAGATGCAATCTTTCTAAACATGTACTAAGATCAATGATAAGGACCCAAAAGATCGAATGCCAACAAACGAAAAATGCATAATATTTTTGTATTTTCAATATAAAAGAATGAAAATGCAAGGATTGAACAACAACTTGATATAAAAACTCTAGTGTATGTAAAATGAGACAAACCAAGTAGGATATCAAGAAGAAAACACCCAGCCCAAAATGCAAGTACAATCAAATGAAAAGGATGATGAGAAAGGCACCAACCAAAAATTAAACCAAAGAAAGGTTTCCTATCATTCCACAAGCACTTAACAGTCATAGCAGAGACCCAAGAAGACTCAACAACCATCAAAACTTACCCAGCAAACATCAAACCTAGCAAATACGAAGAAAAGGATGGTGTACGTGATTGTTTAGGAGAAAAGCACATATATATGCCTCTTGCAGAAGGACATCACGCGTATGTACGCGACTGTCATGTAAAAACCCGCGTATATGTGTTAAAACACAACCAGGAGAAGGAGAAGGCTAAGAAACTCAGACTTAGAATGAACAGAGGTTGTCAAGTAATCAGAAGACAAGAAACTCAATATAAACAAGATCAATCGAAGGAGAAAAAAAAACTCCAAACCTTGAAAAAGAAGATCCTCTCGCCAGTATGGTCACCAATTCTGTTATGAGAAAAATCTCTCTATGTCTAGGGGTAAACCACAACTGTTAATACCTAAATAGTGGCACATTACCCCTTAATTGGGGCATATTACATTAGTAATGTTATTTTATCTATTGTCGGCTTGGGTCCATTAGCTGTAATTGTACCTCCTAGTATTGGGAAATTTATGTGGTGTATAAGGAGGTTGCCCCCTTGAAGAGGCTTATTATCTGAAATTCTATCTTTTTCAAGGCATTGAGTACTTATTCTGAGGTTTTTCTATGCTATCTTGATATTTGGTTCTTAACATTTGGTATCAGAGCTCAAGGTCTTGGAGTTTTTCTACTACATCTGAGACACCTTGGAATTTTCACTATAAAATTTTTTCTATGGCATTTCAGAAGGAACCCCTTGGAAGATATTTAGTAGACGGATCAAGTTATGTTAGGTTCAAATTTAAGCTCCTGAGGTCTTATACTTTCGGATATACATCCTGTGTAAGATAGGGTTCTGGAATCATCCTAAATTTATCCATTGTGGAATTTTCGCTATGAAATTTTTTCTGTAACATTTCAGACTCTGAAATCCGAAATATATTCACATAAATTATTAAGGTATATGTGATAAAAAATCTATCTTCTAGGTCATCTTACATTTGTAGATACACCCTGTGAAATATAGGGCATCTGACTAGTCTCAAGAAGGTGTTTCGGGTAAAACAATCATAAATTATTCCTCGAGTATCCAAATTGAGTGAGACTAGTTGCATTGGATTGTGGATAGTCTGCAGTATTTCTGGTACAATTTTCAGAATTTATATCAATTATTTTGTGTGAGGCACTCTATACAAGTGAGATCTCCTGGAAAGGCCAAAAATCAGCAAGTTGTGGGTAAGCTACCATAAATTCCACTTGGCACATCCAATTTTAATCAGACCTGTGGCATTGCAGAGAAGAAATATCAGAGAACTAAAAAAAAGAAATGTTCATACCAAGAAGGGATGAAATTTTGGAGATACAATAAAAGAAAGATTGTCTAGCAGAACCACCTCAAAATCAAGGTTTAAAGTTATACTTGGCCAACATGCCACCAAAAAAGGGAAATTCTACACCAAATAAGCCTCCAAACAATCCTACTTGGACCCTTGATGAAGGTGAAGAAATACGTAGGTACATAAATGATTTACAAAAGAATACATTAACAAAATATGAACTATAAGGGATGATGGATTCAACGGAAGCTAAGTTGGAGGCAATAATGGATACTAAGATGGATGGTTTAAAAAGGGAGATCATGGAAGGATTGGAAATTTTTCTAATAGAGAGGACACCTGAAAGTGAAAATGTATTCCATGAAATTCATGATGAGGACACAAGGAAGATGAATCAAGAATGGAGAAACTCTAACTTTGGGTTGAAGACCAACCACTTTCCTAATATCGATATGAGGAAGTTTGATGGCAAGGACCCAATCACATGGATACTTCAGATGGATCAATTCTTTGATCTACATAATGTGCCACATACACAAAAGGTACGGATTGATTCTTTATATTTATAACCCAATCAATTTGTGTGGTATCAATGGCTTTGTTCTCACAAAACACTCGTCACTTGGACAATTTTCATGGAAGAAATGATAGCACACTATGAGGATACAAGGAGAAATACCTTCTTTATCCAATTGATAAATCTCAAGAAAAAGGGTTCAGTTACAGAGCACATTGAGAAATTCCAAAGATTGAATATAAAGGTAACAAATACTCCAGATGAGCACTTGATTGATGTATTAATAGGAACTTTAAGGAATAACATTCAACATGAGGTTCTCCTTTGGGAACCCAAATCATTGGAGAATGCATTTAGGGTGGCAAGAAATGTTGAAAGTAAAAATATGGCTATGGCTACTAGAAGGACCACTCCTAACATCTATCGAGAGAATAATGTTCCTTCTTCTAAAACACCTCAACCTACAAGGTTGACACCTCAACAATTGGAGGAAAGAAAAGCAAAAGGTTCATGCTTTAATTGTGATAGAAAGTACAGTAAGGGACATAAGTGTGGTGAGAATAAATTATTCTACATAGATTGTGAAGAGGAAGAAGAGCAAGAACAAGAACAAGAACCATCTCAAGATGAAAATGTAGACATGATTTCTTCTAAAGAGTTGACTCCCACGATATCATGTAATGCATTGGTTGGAATTACCACTTCTCAAACCATCAAGATTGAAGGATATATCAAAAACAAAAATTTAATAGTCCTAATTGATTATGGTAGTACTCATAATTTCATTCACTATAAATTAGCCAAAGCTCTCAAATGCTTTGTACATCCAGCACCAGAGTTTCAAGTAATGATTGCAGATGGAGGAACTATAAATTGCTCAGGAAAATGCAATAAGATCAATATTACTATGGGGGAATATGTAATGAATAGTCCAACGATTTCTATACCCATGGGTGGTGTTGATACCGTACTAGGAATCCAATGGTTACAATCATTAGGAATAGTGGATTTTAATTTTCAAGAACTTTTCAAGAAATTTTCAATGGAAGGAAAAGAAATTGAGTTAAGAGGTATCACAGGGAAACCCAATAAGGTGATAAAATCTAATGGCATGAAAAAATTATTGAAAAAGGGGCATCAAGGTGTAATTTCACAACTATGCTCAGTATATGTTCAAACATCTAAGCCATATATTCCCCTATATCTCCAAGGGATCATTGATAAGCATTCCAAAGTATTTGAAGATATTCCCAAAGGTCTTCCACCCACTCAAAATCATGATCATGATATTCACCTAATTCATGGGAGTGTTCCTCCTAATATTAGGCCGTACAGATATTTGTATTCCCAGAAGAGTGAAATTGAGCACATTGTTGAAGAAATGTTAGAGGTTGGCATTATTAGACCTAGCCAAAGTTCTTACTCTGCACCGATGGTAATGGTATTCAAGAAAGATGGCTCATGGCGTATGTGTCCATATTATAGAGATCTCAAAAAGATCACTATTAAAGATAAGTTTCCCATTCCCTTCATTGATGAATTGTTAGATGAACTACATGGAGAAATCTATTTCACAAAGTTGGATCTTTGTTTAGGGTATCATCAGATTAGAATGAAGGAAGAAGATATCCCAAAAACAGCATTCTGAACTCATGAAGGCCATTATAAATTTTTGGTCATGCCTTTTGGCCTTACAAATGCACCTTCCACATTCCAAGGGTTGATGAATTCCATTTTCAAGCCCTTCCTTCGAAAATTTTTGTTAGTATTTTTTGATGATATACTAATCTATAACAAGTCTTGGGAGGATCATGTGCAACATGTTGACAAGGTGCTACAACTACTAAAGGAGAAACAACTATATGCCAAAATATCCAAATGTTTCTTTGGGGTAAAGGAGGTAGAGTATTTGGGTCATATTGTATCTCATGAAGGTGTCAAGGTAGACCCTAACAATATTAAGGCCATGATGGACTGGTCGATTCCCAAAACATTGAAGAATCTTAGAGGATTTTTGGGTTTGATAGGTTACTACTGTAGGTTTTTTTGGAACTATGGGATACTAACATCACCTTTAATAGCACTAATTAAGAAGGATGCATTTTCATGGACTCCAGAGGCAACTAAATCTTTTGAACAACTTAAATAGGTGATGTGAAAAGCTCTTGTCTTGACCACACTAGACTTCACAAAAACATTTATTGTGGAATGTGATGCCTCGGGAAATGGCATTGGTGTTGTCATAATACAGGAAGGAAGGCCCCTTGATTTTGAAAGTTTGCCACTCAAGGGAAAGGACTTACACAAACCCATTTATGAGAAGGAAATGATGGAAATACTACATGCATTGAACAAATGGTGCCCTTACCTAATAGGTAGGCACTTCAAGGTCAAAATAGATCATTATAGTCTTAAATACTTCTTGGAACAAAGACTATCTTCAGAAGAACAACAAAAATGGGTGACCAAGATATTGGGTTATGATTTTGAAATCATCTATAAA
>ML776561.1:1049017-1093353 GCA_009831015.1 Picea engelmannii | reverse complement strand
GTCTTAAATACTTCTTGGAACAAAGACTATCTTCAGAAGAACAACAAAAATGGGTGACCAAGATATTGGGTTATGATTTTGAAATCATCTATAAAAAAGGGAAGAAAAATGTTGTGGCAGATGCACTCTCAAGAAAGGATGAATATGGTGAGGAATTTCTCTGTGCTATCTCGATCATCCAACCCAATTGGATAATAGACGCAAGGGATGAATGGAAGAATGACGAAAACATGTGGACTCTCATTCAAAGGTTGCAGTAGGATTCCAGTGCATCAGATACATTTACATGGAAAATGTATTCACTATGGTACAAATATTGCTCATATTTATGTAAGAACTCCCAACTCGAACAAAATTTACTATTGGAATTGTGCACCTCTCCGGTAGGAGGGCACTCGGGATGAAAACCTACCATAGGGTCAAGAAGGAATTTTTTTGGGATGGCCTTAAAACTGATGTTCAAAGGTTTATAGCAGAATGTTTGGTTTGCCAACAAAATAAGATGGAAACAATTAAGACCGCAGGTCTTTTACAGCCATTAGCCATCCCAAGTCAACGTTGGGAGGAGGTTTCCATGGATTTAATCACAGGGTTACCAAAGTCTGAAGGAAAGAGTCTCATCATCGTGATTGTTGATAGACTGACCAAGCATGCAGACTTTTGTGTACTCTCTCATCCCTTCAAATCCAGTACAGTTGCCACTGCATTCATGGAGACAGTTCAAAAACTACATGGAATCCCAAAGATTATTGTAAGTGACAGATATCTTATCTTCACTGGACCTTTTTGGACAGAATTATTTTCTTGTTTGGGTACTCAATTGGCTCATATCTCATCCTATCATCCTCAATCTGATAGACAAACCAAGATAGTGAACAAATGTCTGGAACGCTACCTTCGTTTCTTTGTCTCTGAAAAAACAAACATAATGGTTCAAATGGTTACCCTTGGAAGAATGGTGGTATAACACTTCCTTTCATACTACAACAAAAATGACACCATTTATGGAACTCTATGGATACCACCCTACTTCCATCACTTCTTCTCTAAAAGAAAAATCCAAGGTTCAAGCAGTGGAAGATCACATCGAGCATCAACAACAAGTTCTCCAAATCTTAAAGGACAACTTGACCATGGCACAAAATCACATGAAACAACAAGAAGATCAACATCATAGTGAAAGAAGTTTTGAAGTAGGGGATTGGGTGTTTTTAAGACTACAACCATACAAACAGATGTCCCTCAAGGAAGCCAAGAAGGATAATAAATTATCACCAAAGTACTATGGCCCTTGTAAGGTGTTGCAAAATATTGGTACTATGGCATACAAATTAGAGTTGTTTCAATCCTCATGAGTACACCAAGTTTTCCATGTTTCATGCTTAAAGAAGATAATAGGTGACAAAATCCCAGTTCAAACTATATTTTCAGAACTTGACGAGGAAGGAAAAATCATATTGGAGCCTAAATCCATCACTGACACAAGAATTCACTAGCTGAGGAATAGATCCATTTCAGAGTATCTCATTAAGTGGAGGAAACTACCTGCTGAAGATTCCACTTGGGAAGATGAGTCTTTTATACAAAATCATCCATAATTACTCAAGCGTTGCGAACAACACTTGTCTCAAGGGGAGGGGCATGTTAAGACCTAAATAGTGGCACATTACCCCTTAATTGGGGCATATTACATTAGTAATGTTATTTTATTTATGTTGGCTTGGGTCCATTAATTGTACTTATACCTCCTAGTCTCATATATATACCAAGGAGACATTTTCATTTGGAATGATATTGTATTGGCAAATTTATGTGGTGTATAAGAAGGTTGCACCCTCGAAGAGGCTTATTATCTAAAATTCTATCTTTTTCAAGGTGTTGAGTACTTATTCTGAGGTTTTTCTATGTTATCTTGATATTTGGTTCTTAACAACAACAGATAGAAATGACTGCAAAAATCAACTCTAATATCAGGTATGCTATATAAACAAATATGCTAGCAAGATAAGATAAAAGGCCTACCTCATCCAGACATTCGATGAAGTCCATCGTTGAGCACTTGACTCAAAGAAATACACCTGCAACTTGTCCTCAACAACCAAGAAACACAAGCATATGGTGATAATATATAATGTTAGCACATTCAATAGAATAATCCATCAACATTCATAACAAATACGCCCATGGAATAACAATTCAAATATTTGCAAGATATTAATTGGATGAGAAAAGAGTATTTTTATTAAAATGCAATCAGTGGAAGTGAATGAATTACAAAATTCTATGTCGACACTATTCGAAATCAAGAAACTAAGTCCCTTCCAGTTGGGCCTCCACCACTTCAATCCTCCACCAAAGGCAAGCTCATATAAGAGAGACAATGAAGTTCTCAATCAAGTAGGGAAGAGCTTGGGGGCTAAACAATGTGTTCAAACTTAAAAGGAAAAAGGGATGCAGACTCAATATGAAGTGAATAATTTTTCCAGAGTAACTTTGCTCTCAAAGTTGAATTCTTCTCCTCTTTTCCATAGCTCGTATTTGGCCCATTTATATCCTTCAATTGGAACTGAAGGGTCGATTCGGAATGTTTCCAGTATATGGAAGGTCAAGGATCATGGATCTCATGACGTGACATGGAAACCCAACACCAATTTTTAATTTTGAGCACAAAACCCGATGTACGCAGGTTGTAGTGGTGCAACCTGCATATACACATATTGTACAATAGATAGGGCATCTATATGTAGAAAAATATTGTTTTTAGCTCTGATATTTTCAAAAAGGAACTTCAAGTCTGCATAGGGAAATGGAAAAAGGCCCTCTGTGCAAGTTTGCATAAGGTGAGATAAATCTTTCTATAAAAATATGTTTCAGTTTGAGTCTTGCCACGATGTCATGAGATAGCAAGAAACAAAAGTGTTGAATTCGACCACGATATATTGTAATGATTGGAGATATATAAAGCCTTCAGAGAAAACCAATGTTCCATGACAGATCGAAGTACATTTAGATCAAGCATTACATTCTACATGATGAAGTCCAGAAAAGAGAAGTGGTTCTCCAATATATCTCCATAGATGAGTAGATACCAGACATTTTGGTAAAGCCTCTATCCAAGATTAAAAAGTTTTTGTACTTAAGAAACAAGTTGGGGCTCGTGGAGACGACTTCCTTATTGAAAAAGGAAGAGATTACTCTCAGTTTGGGAGGGATCACTGATGTGTTATTTATTTATGGACAGTCATTTTTCAGTTCGAAAAATGGTCTAGGATGAGTAGTTCCTTTCCAGTTTGGAAAGTGGTTTGAGTTTTCTGACGGACAGACATTTTCCAGTTCAGAAAAATGGTCCAGATCGGAGAGTCATTTTCATAATGAAAATGGTTTGTTAGATTTTTTATGTACCATAGACAATGATTCCCCTTATGTCCAGTGTGGGGGAATGGTCTAGGACAGTCATTCTTCTTGGAAGTCACTCAGAGTAGTGGTCAAGTAGAATGGTTCACCTTGTCGGGAAGTCATTCTTTCAAAGTTCATAGTTGTGAGCAATTTCGAAGAATGGTCCATTTTGGAGGTTGGTGCAGGACAGTCATTTCCATTAGGAAATGGTTCGGACAATCATTCCCTAGGGTAGACTCATTCTATCAAGGTTTCACTATGATTAGTTCCAGAGGAATAACCCAGTTAGGTGAATGGTCCAGGTTCATCAATTAGGGATAGGTATTCCCTAGGGTAGACTCATTCTCTCTAGGTTGCACTATTACTAGTGTCGGAGGAATGGCCCAGTTAGGTGAATAGTCCAGGCTCAGAAATCAAGGACAGATATTCTTCTATGCTTTAGAAGAATAGTCCAGATATCTCATGGCTGATGTTTTACATTCTGAGGGTAGATTCTCTTCCATATCTCACAGATATGAGTGGAAGAATGGCCCAGATGACTCATTTTATATCATTATATTGTTTTATGCAGGTTGATATCAAATGATATGATTTTTATGGAGTTTATATGTCTCTGGGCAGTAGATGTATGCTATTGTGGTGGATGCATCCCATTGGTTGTGACTATGTGTCATTGATTAAGTAGTTGTGTGATACTTGGTGTGGTTGTGTACCACTGGATAGTAGTTGTGTACTATTATGGATAGACACAATTGTGTTCTATTAAATGACATTGTTATGATTTCCATGTAGACTATCAGTAGTGTTGAAAATGATTATCATTTAGATGGATAGTTAGCGTGTTGATGGACAAACATTCTCCAAATGAAAAATGGTCCCGGACATTTATTCTTCTAGGACGTATGTCTAGATTAGAAGAATAGTCCTCGTAGCCCATGGTGTGGCTTCCAGCATCCGTTGGAATAGTTATTCTTCTAGGACATATGTCTAGATTAGAATAATGGTTCTTATATCACTCTGTGGAGTGAGTGAATTATTAAGCATCATGCCTGATTAATCAGATGGAGTATGGCTTTGAGAGATGATGTAGTTGATGCTATCAGATGATACTGATAGTGATGATGGTTCTCATGATCTAATCATGAGATAGCATGTATGGCTATGATGATGATACCGATTGAATGGTATGTTTGTGCTCAAGACCATTGCTTTCAATACCTTCCTAGCTAGGAGGGGGTGTTGATATTATGGTAGTTGCGGGAGGTATTGACTTCCATGTGTAACCCTGACAAGAATAGAATATTTCGAGAAGCAAGAAGAAACCCTAAAGCATTGGACATAACCCTAGAATACAAGTCAACTAAAGGAAATATTTAATATTGCGTTTTTAGCCTCTAGAATTAGAATTCAGCCCAGACAGCTAAGGAGGAGCAGTATAAATACAGGACGCCAGAGCTCATTTGACACACACAGCTCACAACTGCAAAAATTTAGTTGTGCGCAAGTCTGGAGAGTAGTTGTAGTTGCAGCTACTACAACTTGTATTTTCAGTTTCATTCTTGGACTCTCTCTTGGTTATGGTTTGAAATTTATACTTGGTATGATAACTCTGGAGAGTGATACACTACCTTGATTGTCTATCAGGCCTAGGGTTTTCTTCCATAATTATTCTCTGTCAAGGTTAAGGTGCTCGGGGTGGCTTCGGCCTATGGTTGGGAGAAAATATTGCTATATTCTCTATGGTTAAATGAGCACAACTATTATTTTCTAACATGGTGAAGGAGGCATGGGAACTCCTACAGATACCAGCTAATCAGATAGCATCAAATGCATTTAAAGACAATTGTGAAGGTATGAATTTGATGCACTTACCCTGCATAATTGTTGAAGAGAATTTAGGTAAGAATTCCCTCAACCAAAATTTAACATTGGAAGTGATATTTTTTTGTGTATTTGAATGAATTTAAAGGAATGATATGCCATTTGGTATGGTAAAGGCCAAGGGCCTATGATAATTACAAAATTTGTTTAGATTCTGAATGTATTCATATGACATAATAGCATGTCATGATTTTTTTGGTTATGATTTAATAACCAAAGAAAATAAAGGGTTATAATCATTTTATATAAATGAATGTCGGTAAAGCTAGCTATGTATGAGCCCGTGATATGGTTGGATATGGAAAGTATATGGTGCCACACAAATATCCTATGAATTGCCTATGTATAATTAATGTTTGGACTACAACCTTTTTGCTAACACTGAAAAGCACCACAAAATTATATTCTTGGTGTAGTGTTTGGGTCAAAAAGGAAGGCATCCAAAGGGTTGAGCAAGCAATAGGAAGTGTATGTATGATGTGTCAAGGCATTGGTTAGACCTTCCAATTCACCATGGTGGGATGCATGACTTAGAAAAAAGGACATTCTAAAACTAATGCAAAGGTGCATTGAATAGGTATGCATGAATAAGTTATAAAAGTGTGTGAGTGGTAGAGTTACACACATGCATGCTAAGATAGTCTTGTTTATGCTTGAAGGAATTTATTGAATGGATTTTGGTGAAATCATGCATATATTATATTTCATAGAAATAATTATGTTAACAGCTGAAATGAGGTAATTATTACTAACTCATGAAGTTGAGAACATTTCAGGATTTGTTGGATATTGCAATGAAAGAGTTGCAGGTTAAAGTAGTCACATGAGGATGGACTACAGGAAAGATCTATCAGGGAAATAGATTAATGAAAACAATGATGGCTAGAAGAATGAAAAGCTTGGTTGTTGATAATACATGTGTAGAGAATGATAATTTCATTCCAATTAATAAATGGATTGATAGAAGTGATTGAATGGTTAAGTGTAAACAATTCTAAGATCACTTTGTGAGTTTTTGTAAATATTACAATAGAAATATATTGTGCATGAGATACTGATAATTTGTTTGGTTGAATGAAAGTTGGGAGCATTGCAAAAAAAAGTGGTCTCGAGTATGGCAATGCTATAAGCCATAAGAAATATTGATGCTTGTTGCTGCAACAACCAAGAAATTATGAGATGGAATCTCATACTTGGGGAAAAATTCAATATCCTTATAAAAATAGTTTGAATTTCTAAATGAAGTTTTTATGATATTATCTCATGTTGATTGTATGTGTGTGATATAGATGAGATGATGGTTATTGAATCTGGAATGCTTGGAAAGAAAGGATATTGTTGGGACATTGAAGTCATATGATTTCCACAAAGAGTAGACCCTTAGTGGCGATCTAGTAATGAGTTGGTGTTCTCCTTGTGTGTGAAAGTATTGGCAAGATGGATCGTCGAAGGACTATGTAGGAGTGAAGGGATGCCTGAGCCTAGAAGGGTGAGTGAAGAAGGGAAGATTAAACTCAAGAATGCATATGGAATGGTGGATAGAATCATGAGGGTGTTTCAAAAAAAAGAGTGAACTAAATTGATTCCTAGAGAAACTATGTGGAATAGAGAAAAAGACTCAGAGATAAAGTATGAAGACATGAATCACATTCTTGTAAAGAAGAGCACCAGAAGGACAACAATCTTCAATAGAAAAGGCATGGAGTGAGTGAGGTCCAATGGACCTATTACAGTTCGAAAGATGCAACATGAGGAGCATGAGAACACCATGCAAGAAGGATACTTGCATATTTGTGGAGCTTTTTGAAGAATTTTGTTGTGCATGTGTATATAATGCATTGAGGATAGTGCATAAATAAGGGGGAGGGGAATTTAATACCCCTAGATTGAACCCCAATTGTAAATGTACATTATATTTTATAGGTTGGTGAGCTAGGATGTTTTGGGATAGAGTGCCTTTGTATATATGTTTTAAGTCCAATGAGCTTGTGTGATTTAGTCCAAGGAGCCTATGAGTTGAAATTTCAACGATCCTAGAAAATGGAATAAGTAATCACACTCAATTATATTAATAAAATACATCATTGTTGTACACAAAGTCAGACAAAAGTGTATATGGGGCTAGGACTCCACTAGAGGGAAAGGGGCTTAAGGGATTAAGGAAGAGGGGCTAAGTCATGGGGGCTTAAGCCAAGGGAATATTATAATAATATTCATAAGTCCAAAAGCCTTATGAAATGTTTTTATCCTAATTTCCTACGTGAAGAAACAAATCACAATTGGGGGACAAGTTAGTTCCTTGAGTGTCAAGTGTTAAAAGGGGAATATGCATATATAATGTGGGGAATTAGTGTAATTCTCATTCATTCTTGGTCATTTATTCATTGTGTCCATCATTCTGGACATTAGTGGAGAGTGGAGATATGGAGATTTGGTTACCCTGTAAATCCTTGGTGGTTTAAGTTGGAAGAGGCAAGTTTTCAAGCCTGTGGAGCATTCTCTTTGGGTGAGATAATTGTTGGGAATAGATTTCCCTGTGTATTGGCCTAGTGGGTTCCATAACTCCTTGAGATAAATTGTGTGTTCCCAATGCGATAACGCTCTAAGACTTCCCGACCGACTTGTTGTTGAATCCCTGGAAGGGAAGTGGGATAGTTGAAGGACTGTGAGCAGAGAAGGGGTGCACTTCCTGGGGTGGGATAGACTATGGAGAATGAGAGGCTATGAGGTGGAACTTATTCCAGAGTTGGTGTCATTGTCCTTGTCCTATTTGTTGAGTGTTGTATGACCTTAGTGGGATTGGTGAGAGAACATTTTCCCTAGTGGAGTCATAGCCCGATCTCGGGGATGACTCATTGTTGAGACATTATGAGCGGTGTAGTATATGGTTGTGAGGAACATCTAAGGTATGCATGAAGTTGGTGTTTTACATCAAAATATAAGTGTTCATTTATGTGTGTTTGCATGTTGATTAATGTGTGTAATATGTTTAATTATGTTTTCCATCATTGTATATAAGTATGCATGGATATGCATGTTATTGTTTGTTCTGCATAATTGTTGCATGTGCATGGTATGATAGTTAATTAATGGTATCATAGGAAAGATATTTTGTGTGGCATGGCCCAGCTTGGAGGCTAGGGATGTTACATCGTGGTATTAGAGCATTCAGGTTTATTGGTAACAGGGTATGTTACATTGTGGTATAAGAGAAAAGAATGGAGGTAATGGGACTCATTTATGTGGTTGGGTATGTACATTGTGGTATCGGAGGAAAAATTGTTGTGTGGCATGGCCCAACTTGGGGCTAGGGATGTTACATATATGTTTGAATATCCAGTGAACACAATTGTGAAATTACACCATGGTGTCTCTTTCTTATAAAAAATTCCATGTTGCTAGAGCTTATCACTTTAGAGGCTTTCCCTTCCATACCTCTGAGTTCAATTTCCTTGCCTTATGAGGAAAATCTCATGAAAAAATCTTTAAAATTAAGAGCCAATGTTCCCCATGATTATATCCATTGGACCCTTAATATAACATGAGAACCACCCATTTGGATTGAAATCATTGGACTATCTAATAAATACTCCCCCATAGTGAGCTCAATAATATGGCACTTCCCTAAACATTTTATGGTACCCCCATATGCAATCACTACTTGAAATTATGGTGTTGGATATATAAAGCATTTGAGAAGTTTGACTAATTTGCAATTAATAAAGTTATGGGTACTACAAGAACTAATCAACACTATTACCTTTTTTATTTTTTATATATCCTTCTATCTTGGGAGTTTGAGGAGTGTTGATGCCGGTCAATGCATGATAATATATGGTTGGAGTAGTCTCTTCTAGTTCTATATATTGTGACAGCTCCAACTTTTCATCTTATTTCTCTTCACAATCTATGTAGAATAATTTACTTCCACTACACTTATGCCCCTTATCATACTCGTTGTCAAAATTGAAACATAGTCCCTCTACTCTTATTTCATCCATTTGTTGAGGTTTCAACCTTGTTGGTTGATTGAGGTTAGGAAGGGAACATGGTTCTCTCTATAGTTTTTAGTGGACACACTTCTAGTGTCCATATTTCTACTTTCAACTTTCCCTGTCACATTGAAAGCATGCTCCAAGGATTTAGGTTCCAAGAGATGCACCTCGTGTTGAATTCTCTTATTTAAAGTATCCATAAAGAGATCTAACAAATTATCCTCTGGAATGTTCTTTACTCTAAGACTCAACTTTTGAAATTGTTGAATGTGCTCTATAATTTGACCTATTTGCTAGAGATTTATCAATTTAATAAATAATGTGTTGTTCTTACTATGCCCATAATGTGCTATCAAGTCATCCGTAAAAATGGACCAAGAGACAATAGAATCCTTTGTTTGTTCATAAATCCATTGGCACCAAACAAATTGATCAGGTTCTAAATACAAGCATGCAAGAGTTAACTTTTGAAAATTGGAACTTGGTGTATATGAAAAAATTGATCCATTTGAAATATCCATGTTAGAGGATGTTTAACATCAAACTTCCTCATATCAATATTGGGAATTAAGTAGTTCCTTGGTTTACAATTTAACCCCCAACGATGTGGATCTTGGAGTAATGAATGAACATGATTATGGGACTCAATATTTAAGTTCTCCAAAAGTGTTAAAATCTTCCCCATATGTGCTTGGGGTTCAATAATTTTGTCATCTCTATTTTCATGATTTCCTTATGTCACAATATCAATTTTAGGGAACCTCTCATCTAGGGTGTGTAAGAGCATGGATTCCATGGAATTTTGTAATTGTTCCACCTTTTAATCCATTTTGTCTCCAATTATTTTTTTTAAGAGTTTATTGCAAATGTGCCAAACCAACTTTTTTCAACACATTATCTCGCATGCCATTAAATTGGTTCTAAATTGGGATACTTAGTACCTTAATTATTCACTTATTTGGGAGTCGTGTATGAGTTCTATGGAGGTTTAGTAGGAGCATAATGTTTTTAGAACCCTTTACCATCTTATAAAATAATGATACTCCTCCTTTTTCTCAACTTTATCACAATTTTTGAATCACCAAAAATAGATCTTCCAATCAAAAATTTGTTGGAATACTCAGAGGGGGGGGTGAATTAGTATGAGCACTTTTACCACTTTTAACCACAATATATATATATGCCAAATTTATCATCATTATATCATCAATATATCATCAGTATATCATGAGCATGTAAACATAAGAAGCATCACATCAAGTACATAGTACACCAGAATTTACATGGAAACCCAAATGGGAGAAAACCTTGAAATGATTATATATATATATATATATATATATATATATATATATATATATATATATATATATATATATATATATATATATATCAAGAATACATTCATTGGAAGCACCAAATTCCAAATTCTCGAGCACCAACTAGAAGGAGGCACCAATCCCATGATTTATAGGCACCAATTTGAAGGAAGCTACAACTTCCTGATTCTCGGGCTCCAACCTGAAGGAAGCTCCAACTCCCTTTGTTCTCCGGCACCATCTGGAAGGATGCTACAACCCCCTTTCCTTGCCCCATCCTGTCACCCTAAAATATAAGTGTAGACCAAATTTCACTACGACAATCACTGCCATTGTCACTACCACTACCATTGTCACTACCTATGTCACATCAACCTGTAACCTGTCAACATGTCACTATATCAACTTGTCCCTAACCAACCTGTCACTATCATTGATACTCAACCAGATACTCTCACATGGATCATATACCAAGGACACCTCTCAACTAGATGTCCAACATCACCAACACATGCCTCTACCAAGCATGTACCAAGATCACCAACATACCATCACAAGGTATGTGTCTCAACCATGTACAAAAGCATGTACCAAACCATCAACCTTTACCATACCAAGAATCAACTGTGTACCACAACCTATAACACAACAAGTGCATCAACCATACACCAACACCTGTACCAAACTGTGAATCAATAATGCACCAACACCTATACCAAACCGTGCATCAACCATGCACCTCAACCTGTACCATATGCCTCAACCACCAACCATGTATTCCAAGTACCAATCATGTACCATACCATGTATCAACCATGTACATCAATAATGTACATCAACACCTGTACCATACCATGTACCAACAATGTATCTCAACCATATACCATATCACTCAATCATCCCTTACACCATATACCATAGGATATATCAAGCAAGTACTATCAATGGTGTACCTCAACCAAGTACCAACATCACCAAGAGATGTATATCATACATGTTATTTCATATACAAGGTGTATTCCTCATCAATGTATCAATATCAATGACAACCATACACCATGTGTCAATGCTTCAACAATATACCAAAGACTTGCCTCAAGAATGCACTATAATATCATCAACATGTAACCCTCAAAACATGCATATAAGCATACATGTAACTCTATAACAAACCCGGTGTATGTGATCACAGACCTACAGACCTTCCTCAACTTCAGCAACAAGAGAATAGCATCTTCATCAAACTTTACCTTAGTCTCATGGGACTAGTTTTTGGATTAGTTACAAACCCTAACGTTCAACAATAATAACTCTATACCTATAATGAATAAAGTTCTAACACTTGTACCCAATATTATTCAATATCTTCTCTCCAATTCCTTCAAGTTTCACTACTTGGAACATCCTAGAAAAGGAGTTATAGCAAAAATGGCAGACCTTGTTGAATTTTGTCTTATTCTAGAGAGTGCACTTGCAGAGAATTTCACACACGAAATATTCTCTATCTAGATATGAAAATCATACAAAACATACTATGGATTGTACTATATCCAACACATTTGGTCTCATTGAATTTATTTCCTGGAATCGGGGGAAAGGAAACATATATAGGTAGCCCTACATTGTACTATATCTTGTATATGTTTCCTTTCCTCTCTTCCAGTGCTTGCTAATTGTCCATTGGTGCTTCCTCTTGTAATTCAAAGATATATAAAAAGCAGTCATTATTTGATTTGTTCATTCACTTGTCATGTTCACTTGACCATACTATTCAATTATTTTCTTTTGATTATTAACAATTTCTCTTTCCCTGTTTTGTTGTGCCTTTCACCGCTTTTCTTTCTGTTACCCACTGATTCCAATTGATTCCACTGATTCCAATTGTAAATAATATTCTATGCATCTTCTCTGACATGTGTTATATGTATATGTTAAGTATCCATCTATGTCCATATGTCGCACACTATCCATACCTTTGATACTAAATTGTTCATAATTTTGATCCATCTATCATTGTACTATCATGGTTGCAACTGATCATCATCTATGCTGACCCATATTCAAACTAAATCAAATGTGTCCACAAACTCTGCATGTCTGGAACAACCTATATTGAAGACATCCATGCCTCAATACATACGTGGAATACAATCATAAGCTTCTTCATGTGTAACTGTCAACTGATACCTATGTGGGAACACTGCACTTCTGCTATCCAACTGCTCTGAATTTGTCTTCTACAAATACTTCAAACTATTCAAAGGATGGTTCTTTGATCTATAGTAGCTACTACACTAACTCCCCCAGTTCAATATTCATATTCATTAGGAGTTTCCAAGCTGGGTGGCTCAGAAAAATACTCGCTCTGATGCGCATTCATATTCCTCTTCATCTATAGACTCATCATCTCTCTAAACTCTAACTTCTATCATTCTACCTGTGGATTGATTTTGAACTATGATTCCTAAAAGTACAATCTCTTGGGTCTGTTCTTTATTCACCTTCTCTTCTTTTCTTTCTCGCACTATTGTAAATCCTGTGATCTTTGGGACATGTTCTTTATTCATTTGTTCTTCTTGTTTTTCATTTCTTCTCCAAATATTCATGTATCTAACATCTTCATTTTTTACTCTAGAGTTGTCTTCATCTCGCACTATTTTCATTCCTGAGAGTATGACTTATGGGTGTCCTTCATTCATCTTCTCTTCCTTTACATGTTATTGTTTTATTTTCCAAACATTCTTATATCTGATGTCAATGTTATGTTTCATAGAAGTATACATCATGCTTCTACAATCACGAGCTATGTGACCATAATTGTGGCATTTGTAACATTCAATATTGTGTGGGGCCACATAAGTATTTGTTGCTTAAACATTTCTTTCATAAGCCCTGCAATCTACAACTTTATGTCCAAAGTTAGTACAATAAAAATAATGACCATAAAAGAAATTTACATACCTGGGAGTGAATGATCTTCTTTGTGGTGGAGTATTTTTGAATTCTTGCCTTGTTTGATCATGATTGAGACTTATTTGTAGCTTGAATGTGGAGGGTCTTCTTGAATATGTATCTCTATCATTTTTATTTGATTTTGGTTGACCATGATTCCTTCCTTTTAGTACTTCTTCATAACTCGTACTATTTTCTTCATTTTTCTTTTCTGGAAACCTCGAGTGTTTTCTTCAACATTCTTTGTTGATGATGTGGATGTTTCTGTCTTTTCAACATTCTTGCTGAACCTGACGATTTTGGCTATCAATGTGACAACTTCTTCTTCAAGCTTCTCAACTTATTCTTATTTTTTCATCATCTGAGTCTTCATGACTTCTTCCATTCTATTTTCTTCTTCAAGTTGTATCTTCAAGGAGATGATTTATTTTTCAAGTCTTCTCTCTTCTTGACCAAATATTGCTTCAAGCTGATTTAAGTCATCAGTTTTTTCCTTAAGATGATCTGTCAAAATCTTCTCTCTCTTCTTGTTGGAAGATTGGTTGTTGTCATTGATGTCAACCTTAGTCATTGGTTGTAGTCATTGATGTCAACCCTAGCCATTGGCTTTTGGACCCCACAGTTGATCCAAGTAGATAGACATGAAGGAAATTAAACATGTAGATACAACACCCATGTATGGATAGTATAAGTCATGCCGCTTCCCATGGTATGTGGCACGTCACGTGGAGCCTCATGATTGAGGAGAAATGAATTTTTGAAGATGACAATGTGAATTGAAGTATAAACTACATGTCGGCCCTAATATTAACAGGAAGTGACATAAAGGGTATAAATACATATCATTATACATTAATTTTAAAAACACACAATTGTTTTAATGAACAAGGATATATAAGTCGAATTTCAGAGGAAATATGAAGTAAAGAAGGTTGAATTTCAAGGGAGGATGAAGTCTTTTGGTGATGTGTTCTAAGGTATGTTATTTACAGGTCATCTTACCATTTTCTCTATAACGTTGTTTCTAGAATGATTCAGATGGTGAAATTCGGAGGCTATTGAGAATAAATATCTAGGTACCTGTGGTAAAATTTCCATCTCTTTATTCTCTACAATTTTGGAGATACACTATGTGGAAGATAGGGTTTTTTACTAGTCCAAAAACTAGTCATAAACAGGTGGTCCAGGTAAAATAGTCATAACGTCTTCATAGAGAATCAAAATGAAGTGAGACCAATTTCATTGGAAATAGTTGGGGCTTTAGTTTCTTTTGTATGGATTTTAGAATATTATGTTAAATATTTAGCGTGGGGCATTATGTACAAGTTTTCTTTCCTGAATAAACCAGAATTGAATAAGGTCTACCATTTTCTCTATAACTCCTTTTCTAGGAGGATTCAAGGAGTAAAACTTGGAGGAGTTTCAGATAATACATTCAGTGATATTATCTACAGGATCAGAGTATTCCAAGAAGTGAAGAATTTTAGAAGTTGAAGAAGTCCCAGGAAGCATTATCAAGTTCTATGTGATGATTGGTTGATGGTGATAATTTAATGTAAATTTGTATTATCTTTCATATATTATTGGGTGGAAGGAAGGGGTAAGGATGGAGAGGTCAACCCTCTCTTGATATTGGAGGATTGTATCTTCTTTTTGGATTTTTATCCATCCCTTTATATTTGGAATTTGTATCTTCCCTTGGAAGTCATTACTTCCCTTGAACAATAAATATTGATTATTTCTCATATATTGTGCATGGTGTATTGTGGTGTATTGGTGTAACTCTTCTACTATTGTTCATTGCTCATTGGATATAATTGAATATATAATATGGTTGAAGTATAAGTTGAAAAAGTTTTTAAATTATACTTGATACCGATTCACCCCCCTCTCAGTATCAACAATTGGTTTCAGAGCGGGTTACCTTCGGTACAATTTAACCACTAGAAGGAAGATCCTAAGTAGAAATGGAAGACAACATTCCAAATGGGATTCCACCATTTGATGGAAGAAATTTTGAATACTGGAGTAATAGAATGGAAACTTACTTGAAATCTCTTGGGTCAGATGTTTGTTTCTCAGTTGCTTCAGGATACAATGCTTTGAAGAAACCAAAGACTGCAGCTCAGAAATAAGTAAGAAGGAACAACAAATTGGAAATAGATACCATCTAAGGTGGGATCATGTGCATCATAAAAAGAGCTTTGGGACAAGCTACAAGACCTTTATGCAAGGGAAGAAGCAGAAGAAGAAGAAGAAGTTGAAGCAAATTACAACATCTCATATTTCAAAGAAGCAAATAGAGGTGAGTTATTTTTCTTTAATTGTGAAGGAGTAGGACATGTTGAATTTGAATGTCATTATCCAAGGATTGAAAGAGATGATCTTGAAGAAGAAAAGTCCAATGAAGAAGAACAAAATCATGAAGCATAAATGATTCAACAAGAAGATGAGAATCTTCAAAAATTGAAGCATGTTGAGATTGAAAATAGCAAGCTCAAAAACACACACAGAAAACTAAGAATTGAATTGGGTAGTTGTGAAAACACAATTGAAATCTTGAAGAAACAATTAGAAGACTTTGAGAAACTAAGAGAAGAAACCATTTCCTTGAAAACTCTACTCGAAGAAGAAAGAAGAATAGGAGAAGTAAGGAATGTCCAAATGATGAATAAAGAAGAATATTGTGAGAAACTTGAACAAGAAGTTGTTTCATTGAGGAAGAGCTTAAGAAACTCTCAAGTGTAAAAATACTTAACACATCTTGTATGCATGGGTGAAACTTCATACAAAGAAGATGCAAATACCAACAAGAAGGTTGAAGAAAGCTCTACACAGACAGTTGATGAGAAGTGGACCAGGATACCAAAAAGAAGGAATGATTACAAAAGAGATGAATATCTAAGAAGACCTCCTACCTTCAGGAATCAAAGAAGATTCAATCAGTATGAAGGAAACTATAGAAGAGTAGATCATGAACCTAGATGGACTACATCACAAAGAAGTTCACTTACTCCCATGTATCAAAATTTATTTCTTGGCCATTATTATACTTGCAAAAATTTTGGACATAAGGAAATTAATTGCAGAAACAATGAAAGGAAAAACTATGCAAGAAACATGAATGGTGCAAATTAAAGATATGGAAACAATCGTGGATTTTTCAGCAAAAGTTATAAGTCATTTTCCCCATTGCTGGAAAAAAATAGTGTATGCTACAAATGTAATTATCTTGGTCACAAAGCATGAGATTGCAGATATATGAATGAAGATGCTCCTATGCCAAATGTCCCTATGCCAACCACAGTATGGAGAATGAAAGAGATTACAAACAATCAATATTGTCGAATAGTATTGACCACTGAAGAATGTAAAGAAGAAGATGAATGGTACATAGACAATGGATGTTCTTCACACATGACCGAGGATCAAGACAAATTCATCAGCTTGAAGAGAAAGGGTGGAAATGTTGCATTTGGAAATGACTCATTAGCCAAAATACTTGGAAAAGGTGTAGTAGATCTTGGAACAAAAAATGTAAAAGAAAAGAATGTCATATTGGTTGAAGACTTGAAGCATAATCTACTCAGTGTTAGTAAAATGTGTTATCAAGGATATACTCTCACTTTTGACTCACAATGATGCAAAATAAAAGAAGAAGGTTAGGGAAGATTGGTTGCAACTGCAACAAGAAGACCAAGTAACATATATGTCCTAGATTTAAGAAAAATCTCCAAGGAAGAAAGAGACCATAAAAATGAAGTGTTATTAAGTGTTATTTGTCCAAGGGGAGCAGCCCCAAAGAAGAGAGTTACCTTTTTACATTAAACTCAAGGGGATCATCCCCACTCTTTGCCATTGATGTCAAAGGGGGAGAGAAACCAAGAGCATGAGGACAAGGGGAGCATGAGTGTTTCCATCAATGACAAAGGGGGGTATTGTTGGAATATTGGTTGTTGTCATTGATGTCAACCCTAGCCATTGGATTTTGGACCCCACAGTTGATACAAGTATATAGACATGAAGGAAATTACACATGAAGATACAACACCCATGTATGGATAGTATAATTCATGTTACTTCTGGTGATATGTGGCACGTCACGTGGATCCTCACAATTGAGGAGAAATGAATTTTTGAAGATGACAATGTCAATTGAAGAAAAAATTACATGTCGGCCCTAATGTTAAAAAAAAGTGACATAAAGGGTATAAATACATATCATTATACATCCATTTTAAAAACACACAAGTTTTTTAATGAACAAGGTGATAGAAGTTGAATTTCAGAGGAAATATGAAGTAAAGAAGGTCAAATTTCAAGGGAGGATGAAGTCTTTTGGTGATGTGTTCTAAGGTATGTTATTTACAGGTCATCTTACCATTTTCACTATAAATTTGTTTCTAGAACAATTCAGATGGTGAAATTTGGAGGCTATTGAGAAGAAATATCTAGGTACCTGTGGTAAAAATTTCATCTCTTTATTCTCTATACTTTTTGAGATACACTATGCGGAATATAGGGTTTTTTACTAGTCCTGAAGCTAGTCATAAGCAGGTGTTTTGGGTAAAATAGTCATAAAATCTTCGTAGAAAATCAAAATGAAGTGATACCAATTGCATTGGAAAGAGTACGGGCTACAGTTTCTTGTGTACAAATTTCAGAATCTTATGTTAAATATTGAGCGCGGGAAATTCTGTACAAGTTTTCTCTCCTGAATAAACCAGAATTGAATAAGGTCTACCATTTTCTCTATAACTCCTTTTCTAGGAGGATTCAAGGAGTAAAACTTGGAGGATTTTCAGAGAATACATTGAGTAATATTATCTACAGGATCAGAGTATTCCAAGAAGTGAATAATTTCATAAGTTGAAGAAGTCTCAGGAAGCATTATTAGGTTTTATGTGATGGTTGGTTGATGGTGATAATTTAATGTAAAGTTTCATTATCTCTCATATATTCTTGGGTGGAAGGAAGGGGCAAGGGTGGAGAGGTCAACCCTCTCTTGATATTGGAGGATTGTATCTTCCTTTTGGAGGTTTATCCCTCCCTTTATATTTGGAAGTTGTAGCTTCCCTTGGAAGTCATTACTTCCCTTGAACAATAACTATTGATTATTTCTCATATATTGTGCACGGTGTATTGTGATGTATTGTTGTAACTCTTCTACTATTTTTCATTTCTCATTTGATATAATTGAATATATAATATGGTTGAAGTATAAGTTGAAAAAAAAAAATTATACTTAGTATTGATTCACCCCTCTCTCAGTATCAACACTTCTCTACTTCCTTTCTTTCGGTTTCCAAACCTTGCTTCTCTTCCATTGCTTCATTTCTTAGTGTTGTTATCTCTGCTTCCAAACATTGCTTCTCTTCCATATGACTCTTGTATGTTTCTTCATTCTTTTTGGCTTCTTCTAGTTAAGTTTTTAGTTTCTCGATGACTTGTTGGGATTCTTTGGAAATTTCTTGAGAATTATTCTTGACTAATCGTTCCTCAAGTGATTGGTTCTTCTTCCTTTATTTTTTTAGTTCATATAGAGCATTGATTAATTCTTCTTCAAGATATACTATGCCTTCTTCACAACCTTATTCTTTTGAATCTGTCTAACATGATGAGTATATTTCTTCAATAGGATCTGACTCTATGATGGAAGATTCTTTGGAATAGAGATTATGTAGCTTATCCCAAAGTTCTTTAGCTAGTGAACATTGTCCCACTATATCTTTTACTGAATCACATAATCCTTCCAAGATGAAATTCATTTCCATTTTATTGTTTATTTTCAATTCCTTCCTTTCTATGGTCTTTGGTTTCTTTGGACCAATGTATCTTGTAACCATTGAGTACCAAACATCATACCCCTATGCTCCTAAAAATGTTTTCACTTTTTTGTTACACATCTCATACTTCAGACTAATCTGACCATCAAACCACATTATTCTATTATATTTGTATCCATTATCCATAAAATCCATGATCTACCTTCCAGTGGTTAAATTGTTTTCTTGAAGGACCTACTCTGATACCAATTATTGGAATACTGAGATGGGGGGTGAATCAGTATGTGCACTTTTACCACTTTTAACCAAAATATATATATGTCAACTTTATCATCATTATATCATTAATATATCATCAGTATATCATGAGCATGTAAACATAAGCAACATCACATCAAGTACACAGTACACCATAATTTACGTGGAAACCCAAATGGGAGAAAACCAAGGAATGATTTCTTATATATATCAAGAATACATTAATAGGAAGCACCAACTGCAAGGAGGCACTAGCCCCTTGATTTATAGGCACCAACCTACAGGAAGCTAAAACTCCCTAATTCTCAGGCTCCAACCTAAAGGAAGCTCCAACTCCCTGTGTTCCCTGACACCAACCAGAAGGAGGATACAACCCCCTTTCCTTGCCCCATCATGTCTCCCTGAAATACAAGTGTAGACCAATTGTCCCTACCACAATCACTGCCATTGTCACTACCACTTCCACTCCCACTGTCACTGTCACTGTCACTATCATTTCCACTATCACTACCTCTTTCACATCAACTTGTAACATGTCAACCTGTCATTGTGTCCAACTTGTCACTATATCAATCTGTCAATGACCAGCTTGTCATTGTCATCGATACTCAACCAAATCCTCTCACATGGATCATATACCAAGGAAACCTCTCAACTAGATGTCCAACATCACCAACACATGCCTCTACCAAGAATGTACCAAGATCACCAGCATACCATCACAAGGTATGTGTCTCAACCATGTACCAAAGCATGTACCAAACCATCAACCTGTACCATACCGAGAATCAATCGTGTACCACAACAAGTGCATCAACAATGCACCAACACCTATACCAAACCTTCCATCAACCATGCACCAACACATGTACCAAATTGTGCATCAACCGTGCACCTCAGCCTGTACCATATGCCTCAACCATCAACCATTTATACCAAGTATCAATATTGTACCATACCATGTATCAACCATGTACATCAACACCTGTACCATACCATGTACTAACAATGTATCTCAACCATATACCATATCACTCAATCATGCATACACCATATACCATAGGATATATCAAGCAAGTACTATAAATGGTGTACATCAACCAAGTACCAACATCACCAACACATGCCTCTACCAAGAATGTACCAATATCACTAACATACCATCAAAAGGTATGTGTCTCAACCATGTACCAAAGCACATACCAAAACATCAACCTATACCATACCAAGCATCAACCGTGTACCACAACCTATACCACAACAAGTGCATCAACCATGCACCAACACCTGTACCAAACCATGCTTCAATCATGCACCAACACCTCTACCAAACCGTGCATCAACCATGCACCTCAACCTGTACCATATGCCTCAACCATCAACCATGTATATGAAGTACCAATATTGTATCATACCATGTGTTACGAGGAAAATATCTCTATGGATAGGGGTAAACCACAATAGACAGAAATGACTGAAGAAATCAACTCTAATATCAGGTATGCTATATAAACAAATATGTTAGCAAGACAAGATAAAAGTAATACCTCATCCCGACGTTCAATGAAGTTCACCATTGAGCACTTGACTCAAAGCAATACACCTGCAACTTGTCCTCAACAACCAAGAAACGCAAGCATATGGTGATAATATATAATGTTATCACATTCAATAGCATAATCCATCAACAATCATAACAAATACGCCCATGGAATAACAATTCAAATATTTACAAGATGTTAATTGGATGAGAAAAGAGTATTTCTATTAAAATGTAATCAACAGAAGTGAATGAATTACAAACTTTTGTGTTGGCACGGTTCGGAACTGAGAAACTAAGTTCCTTCCAGCTAGACCTCCACCAAAGGAAAGCTCATATAAGAGAGACAATGAGGTTCTCAATCAAGTAGGGAAGATATTGGGGGCTGAACAATGTGTTCAGACTTAAAAGGACAAAGGGATGCAAACTCAATATGAAGTGAATAATTTCTCCAGAGTAACTTTGCTCTCAAAGTTGAATTCTTCTCCTTTTTTTCATAGCTTGGATTTGGCCCATTTATATCCTTCAAGTGGAACTGAAGGGTTGAGTCGAAACATTTCTAGTATATGGAATGTCAAGGACCATGGATCACATGACGTGACATGGAAACCCAACAACATTTTTTTAATTTTGAGAAACAAAACCCGATGTACGCAGACTGTAGTGGTGCAACATGTGTATACTCATGTTGTACAATAGGTAGGGCACATATATGTGGAAAATAATGTTTTTATCTCTGAGATTTTCAAAAATGGACTTCAAGTCTACATAGCGAAATGGAAAAAGGCCCTTTGTGCAAGTTTGCATAGAGTGAGGAAAATCTTGCTATAACAGATGCCCCCTAATGTGTGAGGTCAGAGGAGTATCTGCAATGGCCGAAATACATTATAAGACCCAGAAGTGGAGTAATTGGGACCCAGCTAGAAGAACTAGTTTCTCATGAGACTATTACAATATGTATTGACTTTGCACACATGGCTGCCAATTTGAATTACACTGCAGATCCATGTGAAAATATCCCAAACAGTTGTCCATGTCCATGAATAGGTAATACAAAGGTGGCTACATGCCAAAGGTTTTCATAGTCACGAACAAGGCCCAGTAAAACCAGTATCAAAAATCAATCTGAAGATATCTATATACAATGGAGTACATTCTGATCCTCCAAGATCATTGAAGTCACATAGGTACTAGTCCAATGAAAGGTAGCATCAACTCAGGAAAGTTGTGACTATGAATTGATGTCTTCAAGTCTTCTACACAATCCACCAAAGGTGTAAGTCTACATCGTGTGAATAAAGGAGTTGAGGTCGAACACAATGAGACTTCTTTTGATTACCTGTCATTGAGGTATATCGTTAACAAATGCAAGACAACCTATCGATAATGAAAGTAGGTATCAAGGCACTGAGTACATTCTTACAAGTGTGAATAGAGGTGTCGAGGTTGAAATCTTGAAGAATGCATAGATCAGGATACATTGATGTATTCCCAACTATCGATGGCGAGAGAACCTGCCACTAATGGCAACAAGCCTCTAGGTACTCACAGGAATCTAGGTCTCATCTCCAAAATAGATGAGTTGAAGTCCATGGAAGGAGACCCACTGAAAGGAGAGAATTAAGGCATCTCTCATCATTTAGCATGAAGTAAAAAGTAGGAGCTTGATAATTTGGAGGAAATCGGATGAAGAAAATGTTCACAAACCAATGACCCTGTGTCTCTTTTGCATGTGTTGAATGCAAGCGTTACAAGAAAAATACCCTCTAAATAGCATCCAATAAGGAAAATTGTTGACAAAGTCAAGGAAACCACCAATAAGGCTAATGGAATCCAAGACATTGCATGAATCCCAATGTGTGAATAGATGTCTTGTCGTTGAACATAAGGGAAACCACACAATTAGTGACCAATCATGAAATGTCGACTGTTGGGCTCAATATTACCTATGAATGAGGAAAGTAGGACTAGGCTACACAATAGGACTACAAGATTCATGTGATTCTGAGACACACTGAGGGTATGGATGACATGCAAATTCAAGAGTTCTGAGGAATGGTCGACATAGGTTGATAGACATCCTTTGAAAAAGAGAATGAGGCATATGGAAGACTCTGGCAGCATAGACTCAATGATGAAACTTTGAGATACAGGAGGCTTCAAGCAAAATCTCCCATAGGGACTAGAAGAGTAACCAGTTGAGGGAGTAAAATCTATGTAACGAGCTCAGCTTCCTAAGGTCATGCTCAACCCAAAATTTTGATGACAAGTGGACTCAAAAATTTTGCACTATGTTCAAAGGCGACATGACTGCTGCCAATATAAGATAATATTCCCTTCTCGCCCGTCTTTTTTTTGTTTATTCATAGTCAAATGAAGGCTATGATACAAAGGAGGAAACGAGTGTCACAAGTAAGCAAACTAGTTCCAGCAATGGAACATACGTATGCTCAATGCAAGGAGGTGCATGCGGTAGATGGACACTTGGGGGAATTTTTCCTCCTGGGTATAGGATGTCAAGCTGCAAAGGATATAAACAAGGCTCTGCTTGGCTAATGATGCAAATTGCTGAGGTGAAAAGCTTATAACGCAAAAGTGAGAACCAGCAATAGGCTCAATACTGCAAGCAAGAGAATGAGATGAAATTGCAACTTAATGCTAAAAAATGTCCTTTTTCGTAATCTTATTCTACTTGGTTGGAAAAATTGATAAACTTGCACCAAATAGATTTCCTTTTAAATCCAATTTACGAGTGTGAAAGAGACAAGTTCACTTGTCAATCTTTTCACTTTTTGAAACGAGTCAGAAAAGAGCTTAAATCAGACTTGTTTGGGAATCCTCTAGGTATAGGTCATCATGTTTATGAGTAAGAAATGAGGTTCAACATAAGGTCATGTATTAGCTATAAGGGACTCCCGGTCCTATGGAAAAAAATATCTGCATGTGCACCGAATGAAGCAGAGGATCTAACTAGGGTACCCATGTTTGGTAAGTCTCTAACATTCAATAACGACACTTCTAGTTGCAGATAGAATGTTTTGTGTCACTATGAAATGGGTTCATACCTGAGGCATATGAGTGGCAGTCATAGGATGATGCAAGTGTGCACGATGGATTGGATACCTATCATATATGTTGGGTAACGAAAATACCTGTCCAAATTTACGAACGGGCGACATGGCACTGAAAACCGCAAGAATCCCTGGATAAAACTACAAAAACCAACTCCATCCACTGTCATATTAGTCCATTAGGCCAAAATATTAGAAGAAACTATGAAAAGTGGGTAAAAATTTGCTATAAATAGTAAAAAACAACAATTTTACTATATCATTTGTACTTTTTACCCAAATAGTGGATTTTGGACCAAATTTCCTCTAAACTTCAACTAGTGAGTGCGGGACCTATGAGTGATGGAATCGAATACCATTTGGACCAGGTAATTCATCTTTCTCTCCTCTTTCTTTTTAGTAGATTAAAATTTATAGTTAGGCCTCATTTTCTAAGTTATTTAGGGTGCAACTTCAAAACTTAGGTGTACGCGGGATACAGTTTATTGGGTCGCGTATAAGCAGCTGCTTGAAAAACAACCAGCAGATAAGCAGCCCTATACATGATTGTGTACACTAAAGCTCATGTATATGTCCATGGATAAAAAAATTTAAAGGTTGCTAACTCAAAAAAGGGTTTGACTCTTGCAAGATGGTGCTAGAGTGGAGAGAAAGAGAGCATGAGGAAGTGGATGTTGTAGTGGAGAGAGATCTAGGGGTCCAAATGCCCTTAAAACGATGTGGGATCTACAAGTTTTGTGCTCTCAAAGGTATGAGGGCTCAAGTGATATTGCTACAGCTGCTTGTGAACTAATGGGATCCAGATAGTGAGAGCTTCAACCTTGATGGACCACTATTAAGGATTGAAGTTGAGGACATCTATTTCTTGATAGGTTTGTCACGTCAGGTTGAGGTGGTCAACCTCAAAGCCCAGGGATTTGGGAGTGGCATGAAAATCGAGGAATACATAGCCACTCATTGCATTTCAGGTACCAATAAGGTAAGGAGCCAACTCCCAATTAGAGTGATAAACAATCTAAGTCTCAATATTTTTGTCCTTGTTTTGATATGGATCACAGGATCGGCCTCTTTTCAGAAGGAATTGAGGCCACTTATGTTCTACTCAGTGGAGTGCTTGTGACCCACGGTGTATGACTGGTGCACCTCATTGTTGGCCAACATGAAGAGCCAGTTGATAGAATGCAAACTAGGTAGTAAGAGGAACTTTGGGTTCGCTTCTATCCTTTGTAGTTTTTTCTTCAAGCGGGTTCCAAGCTTGGGACCTAGAGTTGAGATTATTCTACATGGACCTCGTGATCCATCCATGGCATGGTGGACCGAGGTGATGAGTTGACAGAGGGGTGGTAGGGTGCCAACACCCTACAACGATGAATTCTTATTCTAGTGGAGTCGGAAAGTAATAGCTCTGGATGACTACCCTTATGCAGGGATTGACTTCAAAGGAGATCTTGACATGCCATTACCACCAGGGTCCGCCTACGGAGACATAGGTATGTCAAATTTTTTTAAATATTTCATTTTTTTTTGTATTTTTGTATAGGAAAAAAAAATAATTTGGATGATGTTAAGTACTAATTAAACATGTATGTGACGCAAACGTAGGTCCACGATGGCCAGACAGACTTCCAGGACATTGTCGTAGGCACCGAGGAGATGAGGCAGTGGGAGGGGATGTAGAGAGAGTTCTTCAAAACTTGCAGGGCAACCTGTCTCGTTTGACACAGAGGATTCCCATGGTTCAGGTGGAGGATATGTTGGAGGCTATGCATCGGCAGGTGGTAGGTTTGCCCCATGATTGGGTATGAATTTTTTGACATCTCACAAATGTCGTAGTATGTTATCATGAAACTCATCCAACGCCACAGGCGTAGATGTCATGATTATTGTATGATCGGTTGTATATGTATATTGAGGGTGTCATCTCCAATTGTGTACTATAACATTATATTTTTTCAATTATATATAAAAACATGGTTCTTCGGATTAACTTATTTTACAATGTGTACATTGATGAAAAAATTTTCTTTAATTTAGTTATGTGACAAATTCCAATCTAAAACAAGATTATCATATGCATCGGATACAAAATTTGGACTTCTAGGTATGTGATGATAAGTAATAAAATCAAATTATCGTTCCAAAATTCATACCTATAGGAATCGTCGAAGTAGAGTAGGGTCATGCACATGGTAACTGTCATTCCAAAATTCATACCCATAGGAATAATCGGAGTAGAGTAGGGTCATGCACATGGTAATTGTCGTTCAACTGACATACTACTAATTGGGAGCCCAGGCAAACCTCTAAAGAGAGAATACCATGTGAAATGGCACTGCGCAAAAGTTTTATAACGACGCTATATTCGGCCACATTATTCGTGGATGGCCCTAGGCATACACCACCTGAAGACACCAATAGACCCTCAGGTGAGTAAACAACCCAAAAAGCAGAAGCCAAGTTCCGTGTATGATGACTGGTCGCGTCTGTGAATCCTAAGTAGACCGAAGACTCTATTAACATCTGCCAACCAAGGGAAAACTTGATAAGCAAGTTGAAGATAAAAATAAAGGGAAAAGTTATATACATTAAATTACATTAGTATACAAAGAGTTACACCCAATATTGGGGCTCAAGCGTAATATATTTTCAAATAGATCCCATTCCTGGGCTCAACCAACATGTTCCCTTCATAATCTTCTAATTCATAGGCTTCTTTTTCTAAGACATGTCGCACGATATAGGGACCGTGCCACATGGGTTTGAACTTTCCTTCCCCCAATGGTTCTTTGGCTTGATCATATAGAAGGACCAAGTCACCCTCAGCGTACAGTCAAGGACATAAATACTTATCGTATTAGACCTTGACACGTTTTTTATTCACTTCAATAACCGAAGAGGCATCTTGATGTTGCTCATCTAGAATCTCTAGGTGTACAAGGCATTGTTCGAGATCCGGAAGTGTCAGGTAGGAGCATAATTTCCAATATAAGATAAGGGATCACGCATTAAATAGGCAAGATCGACTCCACACCGTGTACTAACTAGAAAGGAGAAAAATCGGTGGACGTCTTGACCGAGGTTTGGTATGCCCAAAGTGTAGGATACAACATGATATGCCAGTCAGATTTTCTTTGGCTAACAGTTTTCTGCAAATGGTCTTGAGTGACTTGTTCATGGCCTCTACTTGTCCATTTTTCTGGGGGTAGTAAGGGGAAGAGTGACCATGCTTAAACCTCATTTTAGATGCTAGTTCTTTCATCATTTCATTTTTAAAGTGACTGCCATGATCAGTGATAATGTCACTCAGGCCTAAACCTAGCTATAATTTGATTGAATACGAAGAAGGCAGCAGTATTCCCATCATATTTAATTGTAGGAATGGCCTCAACCCACTTAGTAAAGTAGTTTATGGCCACGATAATGTGTTGATGCCCCCCAGCTGAAGTTGGGTTGCAATCCACAAAGTCCACCCCCCACTTGGTGAAGGGATCTATGGTAATGACTGGATGGAGAGGGGTTCGATGGGAGCACATTTTTCAAGTGAACAGCTAGCAGGGGTGACACTTATTAAATGATTCGACATAATCTTTAAAGATAGATGGCCAAAAATAATCGGCTCGCAAAATTTTATGGGTTTTCGCAAGCCTGGATAGATGACCACCATCAGCCCCATTGTGGCAGTCATTTAGGAAAGACACATCTTCTTCGTGAGTTGAACAACGATGTAGGATATTTTCTAATCCTCGATGATACAAAGTGTCATTGATGATAAGATAGTTCTTATCTTGGTATCGTATACGTCGTCAGTCATCTCGCGAGAGATGTTGAGGGAAATTCAATGTTTGAAGATAGAGAATAATATCTCCATACTAGGGGTCAAATGACGAGACAAGGAAAATGTGTTCATCCACAAATGAATCAACAAGAATAACATCCTCGCCTAATCGAGGGAATTCATATATTAACTCTGCAAAAACTAGTGATTTTTTGGACTTCGCATAAGCGAAATCAAGATCAAACTCTTGTAAAATGACAATACATTTATTGTACTTTTCCCCTATGATACGCCTAGTAAGGACATATTGAAATGGATTGACATCGGAAACCACAGTAGTTTTTCAAATAAATATATAATGTCGTAATCGTTGGACTGCGTGAATGATAGCCAAAGCTAGCTTTTCAACATGAGAATATTTTAGTTCAGGGCCGACCAAGTTTTGACTAAGATAGTAAATGACGAGCTCACAGAGCTCGTCATCCTCCTCAACCAATACCATACCAATTGTCTCTTCGGACACATTGACATAAAGCAAGTAATCCCTACCATAGTCTAGAGACTTCAATAGAGGCATCGATACCAAGGTTTTATTCAAAGCATCTAAGGATTCTTGGGCTCACTCATCCCAAATAAAAGGAGTGTCCTTCTTTAAGAGACACATGAAACCCTTAGTAATATTGGCATAGTTCACTATAAACCATCGTAAAAAAAACAAAATCCCCTGTAAACCTTGAAGTTGGCGAATAGTGCACAGGGGAGGCAATCAAAGTATTTCCTCGACCTTTAACGGATCTACCATGATCCTAGTCTCAAAGACTAAAAATCCTAGAAGACAACCTAACCTAACGCAAAAGATGCATTTATGAGGGTTCAACTAGATACGATAATGGTGACATCTTTCAAAGACTAGTTGAATGTGCTTAGGGTGATCCACTCTCTTATGGGCATGAGCAGCAAGATCGTTGAGATAGGCTTCAACTATATGCTTGAGATCATGAAATGCAAAGGTCATGGCTCGTTGGAAGGTTTCTCCAGTGTTTTTAACGCCGAAAGGCATCTTCTGGTATGAAAAAGTACCCCAAGGGAAAATAAATGTTGTCTTATGTTGGTCATTGGGTTTAATATGAATTTGGTTATACCCTGAAAATCCGTCCATGAAAGCAAAAACTTTGCTTCTTGCACACTCATTGAGAATCTAATCAGTGAAAGGTTCGGGCAGTTGTCTTTAGGATAGGCCTTATTCAGTTCATGAAAATCCATGCATATGCGGATGGTTCCCTGCTTTTTATTCACGGGAACAGGTTTGGATACCCGTTCAGTCAAGGGAACCAGGTAGATAAATCCAGCATTAAGTAGCTTTTCTACCTCTGCCTTAATAGCAGTGTCCTTCCTGGGATTGAAATCTCTAGAACGTTGGCGAACAGGATTAGCATATGGGTAAGTTTTAATCTCATGTTCGACAATTCAAGGGTCGATTCCTTTCATCTCTTCATATGACCAAGCGAATACATCTCGAAATTCCTTGAAAAGTTTGGTGTAGATCAGAATTTCTACTAGAAAACAATCTATACCAATGTATACATTTTCAATCTTGCCAGGAGTACGAGAGATATCAATCATGACAGTAGGGGAGATACTTGCAATGTTTCCTTCATCACAAATGTCATGTGTATCAAGTGGAACTATGGCGTGAACAACTATCTCGTTCAAAGTAGATCTAAAATCATCTTGTTCGACTCTAGCAAGGTTAGGGAGAAAATAAGAGTGATGATGCATATCATCCCAAGGTTTGTCAGAACCATTCATGGCCTCAATGATAGCTTCATCTGAAGGAAAATTATCATCGATGGATTCATGTGAAAAATATGATGAAGTGGCCCACATAGGCTCTAGAACAGGATCCTCCTCATCCGTCTGCAAGATAACAGGATCTGGATCAGAGGAAGAGTCAAGAACAACTTGATACACAATCTCTATTGTCGATAGTGGCATGGCCATTCCAGAATGTAACTGACCTTCACAAGACATTGTCGAGGAAGGTAGGGTCCAAGGATCGTTAATATAGGAAGTGCAGAAAGGAACGGACCTCTCTGACAAAAGAAGCCTATTGGACATAGTGTAAATATGATGAATTGATGCCATGAAGTCGAAGGTACCCATAAGGGATGAATACATTCTGACACTGATATTCTCAGTTGTCGACTGATAATTGTTGATCACAGGGATCGACGGTCCAACAAATGCATTGGGGCAAAACCAGTTGATCATCACGATCTTCCCATCGTGAGGAAAAAAAGAGTACGAAAGACAGAAGATATGATTGCATTCATAGCATAATTCCAATTGTGTCCTAGTAACAAGTTATATTCAAGGGGCACATCAACCACCTCGAAATCCACATATACCATCTTCCCACCTAACTGGACCAGAAAGGAAGGAAGAATGTTGTGAGGGTGGAAGGAACGGTCGTCAAAAGAAGTGAACATGGTCAGAGACTAAGAAAGGGTCGAAGAGCCGAGGGATTTCCAATAGACCAGGGACATCACACATGTGGCAGCGCCTTCATCAAGAACAGTACGCTTGATGGTATACTTCGAGTAACCCATGTGGATTTGGAATGCCACATGGTAAGGAAAGTGAGGCTTCACTTTTGTGACGTCAAACTTGATAAATTTTGAGCCACAAGGATCTATAGCTCCTAATGCATATAGCAAGGCATTCCTCTATGAAGGAAACGTTTGGAGTACCTCCAGATCCAACATCACACAAGGGGTTTGACCCAGGTCCTCAACAATAGAGTAATTATAGGAAGCCCTAGCATTAGGATTGTGGGTAGAGCACTTGAGTACTCCTTTCAGAATATGAGGTGGGGGCTCTAGTTTCTCGATATGTAAGGATGTCTTTGGGGGAGGGGGAGACTCTAGAATAGGTACATTCTGTGGAGAACTATAATCATGAGACCAAGTGGCTACATTAACCTTATATTTAACCATATTGATGCATAAAAGGTCAGTGTCTTGCATCGGTGGGTTTTGACTCCCACTCGCCACATTTTCATCATTTGAAGAGCTCGAGGCCATGTGTTGGTTATGTGGAAAAGGATTAGTCAACACAACGGGTGGTAGAGACAAAAGCCTCGCAGCTTCCACAAGTTTGGGGCATAAATGGGTAAGGTGATCGTTTGTACAAATCTTACAGAGAAACTTAACCTTCCGCATTTCTTTCTTGCCCTCACCAGCATTATTATTCGACTTTTCATTATTACCATTTTCCTTGGGTTTATTATTATTCATCCCACCCTTGCAATTATTATTGCATCCTTTCTTTTTATTCCCTTCTAGTTGTTGGTTACCATTCAGGTCGGTTGACGATTGCACAGAATGTACATCCACCAAGTGGGATTGGAGGACATGGACCAAATTGGCCCTCCTACAGATTGGTTTAGAGACATATCTTTCAAATGGATTGTCACCGAGTCTACGGATTTCACATTGGCGGAGCCTACAATGCCATCGGCATGGGGCCCGGGATTTTTTCTAGGGTCATAGTTTGACCTCAGTGCATCCGGAATAATCTCGTATAAAATTCTAGACTGAACATATATAAGATCTAATTGCTACGCTTTAAAAATTGCTTCTTCCTTAGATGTAACCCCATGTGTAGAAACATCCTTTTAAATATAAGGCAGGAGGGATTTAAGAAACCACTCTAGTAGGAATTTTGTGGGTATGTAGGCCTTGGTCAACCTCTTCCATCTACACCACTCATGGATGTGATCCAAGATATGAGTGGCCTTTTCCTGACGAATGGTAGACAAAAGTTATATTCCAGCATCATAACGAACCGGAAATTGAAAGTGGTTGAGGAAGAGTAAAACCATCTAATTAAAAGTTTTGTATGACCCTATAAGTAGCTCGATATACCATTTCATGATGACCCCCATGAGGATGCATTGAAACAATCTTAATCGAATATAATCGTTGTTAAGGGAATTCAAAGAGCACCAAAGGTGAAAAGTAGTAACGTGATCATTGGGATCCTCACTAGTTTTACCCTTGAATTTTGGAATATCCGAAGGAATCTTAGTGGGCACAGGGGGCCATGTTGGATCATGACACACGGGGTCATTCATTAACTTAGACAAGTCTGGCAGATTAAGTGTGGCCAGAAAAGGGAGAAGGGGTTGCAGCATCTGGCCCCAAGCTCCCTGGAAATATTGTTGTTGGGGAATTGCAGCCCATACAGGGTTCTGGTAAGCACCATGTCCCTTTCCAGGATTGTAATACCCTCCTTCAGACTGATTCATGAGGGGTTGGTTGGGCACCATTCTAGTAGGAATGTTCTGATGAGGGTTGTAAAAACTTCCCCCAGTCAAAGTAGCTCTAAGTTGGGGCTTTCTTAAGGTATGAAAATGACCTCCCCTGGGTGTGACTCTAGAGGATAAAGGTGTATTCACCATGCCAAATGTTTTGGTTAGAATTGGTATAGAGGAGGTGGGTGTAAAGGACAGAACGTGAGTAGCAGCTTGTCCGCCAGATTGGTTACTCCATCCAGAAGAAAGAGGATTGGACCCAGGGTTAAAAGGAGGAAAGTCTCCAATGGTAGAAGTCGTTTGTGGGACATGAGTACCACCAAATGAGAATGGAGTATGTGGAGGAGTTTTACCCCCAATTCCAATGCTAGTATTCATACCAGCCATTGGGATGGAGGTTGAAAATTGTGATGTGAAGTTCGGCATACCATAGAAAAAAGGAAAAGAGGCCATAGGGATGGACTGAACATTATAGCCTGGTGAGTGACAAAGATACCCAAAAGGGTTCGTGGCTATAGGTTGAGTATTCACTATAGGATGAGCAGAGGTGATGATAGGCACCTCTGACACAACAACCATTGTGGTTGAAGGTGTTGAATGGGTACCGTTAACTATAGTAGGTATGGGAATCAAAGGACTCCCAGTATCTTTCTGACTCAATTTAGTACTCATCCTTGTATGATCACAAGTCTGATAAGTGGAGGTGTGTGTACCACGTTTGATAACTTTATTCCTTTTAGAAGGAAAAGACTCAAAATGTAGTGGTAACTGTAACAAGCAGCAAGACCTATGGGGAAGTTGGTCTGGCTCCACGATGACTCAAGACTTGAGATATAAAACAAATCCTATGGCCAACTAGAAATCAAAGAGCACACCAAAATAAAATCAAAAGGCCAACATGCACACAAAGAGGATAAAGTGGTTGAAAGGGGCCTCCCTCCCTAAAGTAGGTATGCCTCGCCCAAGAGGGGCTTGAGACTCCCTGCTAAAGATCAAAGGTATCAGAATCAGTTATAAGGGCCCTTGTGGGATTAACAACCAGTTGGTCAGATCCCATCGAAGCGGTAATCCTCCATAAAGGTTGTGTGATTTCTGACCCTTATCTAACCCAGGGTACTTGCAGAATAACCCCTGCAAGTAACCTATGTGGTACCTAATTCAAGCAACTAAGAAACCATGATATATTCGATGCACAGGAGAACAATTATAAGTTAGGTCCACCATATGGGTAGGGTAACAAATCTCAAAACCTCAAAATCACCGCCTCTCACAGAGGTAAAGGTACTAGCAAGATCCCAATATATGAATAGATCCCTAGAAATATATCTGACGCTAAGAAGGTATTGGGGGGATATCCCTTCAACCAACCTCAAGCAACGTCATTCTTAACTCTGGTGTAAGCGGAGCCTCCTGATATTACCAATTATACAATGGATTTCTCCACTCCCTTAGTCAGATACATATGTTGATTTAATAGCCTTGGAGAAGTTTACAAACAAAATCCTATCCCAAGGCTCTAAATCCTAAGCTTGTTTGTGCACCCTAGAAAATAAAATCGTTACTAAACAATTTAAATTATCAGATTTACTTTTAGTGGTCTTTCTTACTCAAAAAGGTGCAGTCGTGAAACTAATGATGTTATGACTCAACAAGTAAAATAAATGAATATGAATACAATGCAAAGTCCTAACTTCAATTCCCAATAAATGTTATGCTTTTCAAAATGCAATTCTCAATTTACTTCTGCAATTCCAAATAAGATGTAATCTTTCTTTACATGTACTAAGATCAATGATAAGGACTCAAAAGATCAAATGCCAACAATGTAAAATGCCTCATATTTTTGTATTTTCAATATAAAAGAATGAAAATGCAAGGACTGAATAGTAGCTTGATATAAAACTCTATTGTATGTGAACAAAGACAAACCAAATAGAATATCAAGAAGCAAAAACCCATTCCAAGATGCAAGGAAAATCAAATGAAAAGGATGATGAGAAAGGCATCGCCCAAAAATTCAGCCAAAGAAAGGTTTCCTATCATTCCAAAGATACTTAACAGTCATAACAGAGACCCAAGAAGACTCATCAATCATCAAAACCTACCCAGCAACCATAAAACCAAGAAACCAAGAAAAAAAGGGTGATGTATGCAACTGTTCAAGGGAAAAGAGTGTATATATGCCTCATGCAGAAGGACAACATGCGTATCTACGCGACTGTCAGGTAAAAACCCGTGTATATGTGTTAAAACACAACCAGGCTAAGGAGAAGGCTACGAAACTCAGACTTAGAATGAATAGAGGATGTCAAGCAGTCAGATGACAAGAAACTCAATATAAACGAGAGAAATCTAAGGAGAAAAACACTCCAAACCCCAACAAAGAAGATTTTATCCCCAGTATGGTCGCTAATTTTGTTATGAGGAAAATATCTCTATGGCTAGGGGTAAACCACAACAGACAGAAATGACTACAGAAATCAACTCTAATCTCAGGTATGCTATATAAACAAATATTCTATCAAGACAAGATAAAAGGCATGCCTCATCCCGACGTTCGATGAAGTCCACCGTTGAGCACTTGACTCAAAGAAATACACCTGCAACTTATCCTCAACAACCAAGAAATGCAAAAATATGGTGATAATATATAATGTTAGCACATTCAATAGCATAATCCATCAACATTCATAACAAATACACCAATGGAATAACAAATCAAATATTTTCAAGATATTAATTGGACAAGAAAAGAGTATTTCTATTAAAATGTAATAAGCAGAAGTGAATGAATTACAAACTTTTGTGTCGGCACGGTTCGGAACCGAGAAACTAAGTCCTTTCGGTGGGCCTCCACCAAAGGCAAGCTCACATAAGAGAGATAATTAGGTTCTCAATCAATTAGGGAAGATATTGGGGGCTTAAAAATGTGTTCAAACTTAAAAGGACAAAGGGATGTAGACTCAATATGAAGTGAATAATTTCTCCAAAGTAACTTTTCTCTCAAAGTTGAATTCTTCTCCTTTTTTCCATAGCTAGGATTTGGCTCATTTATAGCCTTCAATTGGAACTAAAGGGCCAAGTCATAACGTTTCCAGTATATGGATGGTCTAGGATCATGGATCACGTGACGTGACATGGAAACCTAACACCATTTTTTAATTTTGAGCAAAAACCTCGATGTACGCGGGTTGTAGTGGTGAAACCTGTGTATACGCATGTTGTACAATAGGTAGGGTGTGTATATGTGGAAAAATAATGTTTTTATCTCTGGTATTTGTAAAAAGGGACTTCAAGTCTGCATAGGGAAATGGAAAAAGGCCCTTTGTGCAAGTTTGCATAGGGTGAGGCAAATATTGATATAACACCATGTATCAACCATGTACATCGACACCTGTACCATACCATGTACCAACAATGTATCTCAATTATATACCATATCACTCAATCATGCCATACACCATATACCATAGGATATATCAAGCAAGTATTGTCGATGGTGTACATCAACCAGGTACCAACATCACTAAGAAATGTATCGCATACATCTGTTGTCATATACCAAGTGTGTTCCTCATCAATGTATCAATATCAATGAAAACCATACACCATGTGTCAATGCTTAAACAATATACCAAATACTTGCCTCAAGCATGCACCATAACATCATCAACATGTAACCCTCAAAACATGCATATAAACATAGTTGTAACTATGTAAAAGACCTCGTGTATGTGATCAAAGACCTACAGACGTTCCTCAACTTCAACAACAAGAGAATATCATCTTTATCAAACTTTGCCTTAGTCTCACGGGACTAGTTTTTGGATTAGTCACAAACCCTAACTTTCAACAAGCATAACTCCATACCTGTAATGAATAAAGGTCTAAAACTTGTACCCAGTATTATCCAATATCTTCTCTACAATTCCTTCAAGTTCCACTGCTTGGAACATCCTAAATAAGGATTTACAGAAAAAAATGGAAAATCTTGTTGAATTTTGGCTTATTATAGAGAGTGAACTTGTAGAGAATACCACGCGCAGAATATTTTCTATCTAGATCTGAAAATAACAAAAAACATACTATGGACTATGCTCTATCCAATTCATTTTGTCTCACTAAATTTGGATCCTCTATGAATAATTTAGGATTGTTTTACCCTGTTGGCACAGGGGCAGACCCAGGGTTCAACGCTTAACAGCGCACCAACAAAACCCCGACTATTGGCCCTTTCAGCAACACTTGCGAGGTAGATGAAGTCTCACCTAAGGTGACCTGTGTGGGGCAGTTATTCCTTATGAGCTTGCCAGCTATGATTTGGAAAGCAAGGCGCACTGCACAATCCTATATAGAGGCTACCTTGTAACCTCGCTTTCCTTTTTTGACTTCTCCGTAAGCTTCCTTGATGTGTTATGCCAAGGAACGGTCTGAATCCTTCCATGGATAAAACTATTTAGGGTCAGGTCCCTTTACACTCAAGCATGTGATCCAATGGATCAGCATCGGATCCACAATAATCCTTCTATCGAGCGACATGTATCCACCATGATAGCACGACAGGAGAAGTTTAGCACAAGTGTTAACCTTTTGGTGGTGGCCAAAATGGGGGATCTTCATCACATTTAGCACAGTACACTACGTCATCTCCTTAATCCATGGCTGTGAGATTAGGCAAGGCTTCTTTCCAGTTGTCTTCATGAGATAGTGATGCAGCACCAACATGGCGCAGTTCTTTCCGTCTCCCAAGTTGAATTCGTTGTTCTTCAGTAGCAGGATCTATCCTAACTGACTCTCGACTACGCGTATTCCTTTTGGAATGTATGCAGTGAACACAGTGTACTCATAATCTCAGGGAATGTTGTCGCGGTTAATAACGCCAACCAAAGGTGGGCTATACTCGAGTAGGATTGACGGGATCTGCTTCGCATTAGCCATATCATCATGGTGCTTACTTTGTTGTTCATTTCTAGGGTTGACACAACCAGAGTGACGTATGGTCGAAGGGGATGTCTCCAGTCCCCTAGTCGATGACACCTAGACACCATCGGATATCGATATGTCGGCCATTATCTTCTTAAGGATCTCCTCGACAGACTTCTCTAATTCACTTGGTTCGCCCGGCATTCTAACTTTTAAATAGACAGGTCAGGGTAGATGAATGGACAGGCAAGGTAGATAAATGAATGGAAAGGTCTAGCTTCAGATGACATAGCTCGACACTTGGAAAATTATTTTCTTAGCTCAGTTAATTAAGGGTGGAAAAAAGTGGTCCCGACGTAGCGACCAATGAGTTAAATAAGCGAGGCATCGTAATAGATTCTTCCAATGGGAAAGAATGCCTCCATCAATGTAAATATGTCAGTTATGGCGTGGTATCAATGTCCAAAAGCGGTCCATCAGAAAATAAATGTGTTTTCTAACCATTTCGAATCGTCTTTCTAATGGTCGGGGTGCCTCCAACGGTCATATAACTTTGCCAAGGCGAAGTCCCATTCTGCATGATTATGTTGTTTCAACGAGGTTGAAATCCTACAAATCTACCTCATGTGAGGTTCCAATTTGTAAAGTCTTCGATCTGGTCTCTATAGCTTCTTGTAGCTTTTCCAACTTAGACTTATTTTTATTGTGATTCCCTGCCTTCTTCCCTGTGAATCCTCTTTTCATTCTTATTCTTATTTTCTCCTAGTGCAGTGACTTCGCACTGTTGGTGTGCCCTCAAAGGGTCTAAAGTTAATATCCCTTTTCTTAATACTTCCTAGGAGGATATACTTCTTTCTTTCATAGATAGGTTCTTCAAGCCTTCTTGCATTCTTTCAACCTTTCCAACTAATTCTCTTGCCTTCTATCCCTCCTGTGTTGTTACTTTGTTCTGTTGCTTCGACTTATCCTCTCGTTCTTCTATGATTCAGTCTATTTTTCTAGCTATGAAATCTCTTAGTTCTTTCTTTTTCTTTTCTGTAGCTTCTTCTTCTACTTTCCTTCTGATCTGATCCTTCTCAATCTAAGTCTTACCTAACAAAAGTGGGAAAGGATCGTTGTCCCCAACAAATTTAATGACTTCAAATTCTTCTTCAATCGATGTTCCATGAACAATAATAGGTATATTAGTAACTCTTCCACATAGGGTTATCATATTTCCCTTAAAAAAGCCTATCCTTAAGGCCTAACGAAGGTATCACAATAGGATTTCCCAAAAATTTCCAAGTTTCTTTTGTCATAATATTCACTTGGGTTTCTTCATCCAAGACACAGTCTATGTCGAAGTATTCTATTCTTGCACTTATGTGTTGTTTTACATTAAGGATCTCTGGTAAACTGACATCTTTGTGAACATCCATCATTTCTTTCAACTGTATAATGTAATTTGAACTTCCTCTGGTTCTTGCTCTCTATGGATCTCTAATATTCCCTTAGTCTCTTGACTTCCTTCATAGTTTTCTTGTCTCATGTTCATCCCTTCAACTTTAGCAATCACCTTTGGACAATCCTCAACCTCATGACCAACAATATTACAACAAAGACAAATAGGACCTGCACCAGGGAATTCCTTAGCAAGATTTCTCGGTCTTCTGCAGTTATAGCACAATGTCAATCCTCTTTTTCTTTTAAATGTTCCCCAACTTCTTCTGCACTGCGCACTAGGATCGTAGTGTTGGATCTGCAATCTATAAAAAAAATTCCTAGGTTCCTACATCCACTTATTAGTCCAACAATTCTTTCTATGCATAGGAATAACTTGTATTTATTCATTTCTATTAAATTTACTCAGATCAACTCTTTCTTTCAACTATGCCCTAGCCTTCAAACTAGGACAGACTCTATTAAACATACTTAAATTCATGCTTTCAAAACAAAAAATTTCACTTATCTTACTCTTGTCAAAGCACAAAGCTTTACCTCTTTTCGGATCTTACCTCTTTCTTCAGATTGGATTTATTTCTTAGCACAAAGCTTCGCAAGTCAAGTAGAGTGTTGTGGTGTACAACTGAGAGGGGGGGTGAATCAGTTGTTACCGTGCTTAAACAATAATGCTTATTTTAAATTCTTTGCAGAGAACTTAATGACAATCACAATAATGCAGGGAAGTAAGAAATAGAACATTTAGCATCATTGTCACATATGAAATATACAGAGATAGATATTTCCTGAGGAAACCCATAAAGGGTAAAAACCTCTTCTTCTTTATATGATAAGTAATCTTTACATTCTGTACATTATCATACATATGATCTCCAACTCATTGTGAGGCTACAACCTCTGTATTGCAAGTTGCAACTTGCTGAGAGCACCAACTCTCTATTTTCTCTAGCACCTACTAGAAGGAGGCACCAACTCCCTGGTTTCTCTAGCACCCACTAGAAGGAAGCACCAACTCCCTAAATGTTCTAGCTCCAACTGGATGGAAGCACCAACTTCCAGTCACACAGGCACCAACCTGTACAATAGAGAACAATAGTTCTCCCTTGCGCCACCCTGCCACCCTGGTTTCTCTAGCTACAACCAGATGGAAGCTACAACTCCATGTGTTCAAGCACCCACTTGAACCTTTGAGGACAACAGTCCTCCCTAGCGCCTCCCAACCACCCTGTGATATAAATCTTTGCTATATGTAAATTTAACACATTGATACACTATTTATCATTGGCTTACCAGACTTATCATTGTTCTGCTATGCTGCTCTGCTCTCCCGTATCATTGTCTCTCTGTCTGCATCTTCTTGCACTTTATGAACTTCTATTTTTCTCTAAAAGAGCACCTCAACCTTCCTTTAGTGTCTCACTATCTTGCTGCACACATGCCTTGCGCTTACTTTGCTTCTTACTTTTCTTCTCTGTGCGCCATGTGTCTGCAATGCACCACTCCTATTCTCTGTATTTTAGTTGTTTCACACTCCTCCTTCTACACTCTTGAATCCCCCTCAACAACAGCAACCCTCATCTCTTCTTTGTTCAGCATACTTATAGTCTCTGTGGACCTTGTGCATGCTATCTCACCATGCTTCTACATTCTCTCCCCGTGTTGAGTGCTCTGCCTGATCATCATGGCAACTCTTCAGCTTCTCTAGTAGTTAAACCCATGTGTCCATCATCAATGGGTGTTATTCCAAGATTCCTTCACCTCTCCAGCAGTCGAGACTCTTCGTCTCCTCTGTTACAGTCGAGCTCAACCTCCCTGTTGCAATTATAGGCTTCAATGCTCTTCCATCTATCAATCGCCTCTATGACCAATCTTCATTCCACTGGAAGATTCCTTGAGACTCTTCCGCTCCTCTGGCAATCACACAAATGTCTTTTTGAGTCCTCTGGCTGAAACCATCAATGGTTTCTAGCAGTTACAATGTGAACCTTGAAATGGAGCCTAGCTATTCTAACTCCTTCCACTTACGTGACCATCGGCGGTGACCACTGGCTACATCAACATTTCGACATTTCAGCATTCGACATTTCGGCTTTCCTGTGGTAAAGAGTTATCATGACGCTCCATGTCGCGATCCCCAAAACTCTGAAAAATGAGCTTAGCTGGACTAGCTTTGATCATTTCGGCATTTCGCTATTTCACGATTTCGCATGTCATGAACTCCTGTTGCGATTCACTCTGACTCTTCCAACTCCCGATCCCCAAAACTCCAAAAAAGGGAGCTTATCTCTTCAATGATGTGACCACTAGCGGTGACCAAGCCTTATTCAAAACCATATTTCGCAATTCCGCTTTTTGGCACTTCAAGACTCCTATGATGAAGAGTCTTGGGTCTTGACTCCTCCATCTCCTGGTATCCGAACCTACGAAATGGAGTCAGATCAACAGTCTGGTATTTCATCGTTTCGCATTTCGACGATTCGGCATTTCGACACTCCTGTGGTGAAGTGTTTTGACACTTCCACTCCCAGTATCTGGAACTCTGAAATGGAGTCAGATCAACAATCTGGTATTTCTTCGTTTCACATTTCAACGATTCGACATTTTGGCACTCTTGTGGTGAAGTGTTCCGATACTTCAATTCCCGGTATCTGGAACTCCGAAATGGAGTTATTTCCCAATCTTCGAAACTCTTTGTTGGTGTGCCTATTTTGGGATTTCGGCGTTTCGCATTTCACGACTTCGGGACTCCTGTGTTGAAGAGTCTTGACTCTTGACTTCTCAATCTCCCGATATCCGAAACTCTGGTTGATGTGCCTGTTTCAGGATTTCGAGGTTCCATATTTCGCAACTCCGGGACTCCTGTGTTGAAGAGTCTCGACTCTTGACTTCTCAATCTCCTAGTATCCGAAACTCTGAAATGGATTTTATGCTTCTAATATTTCCATTCCATTATCCATGCATTGTTTATCTTCCTTGCCTACCTAATTTCCATCAAATGAACAAGCACACTCTTGCACTGCATGCGACTCTGCACTAATCCTCCTAAGCTTACATTGTCCTTGTTTCGTCATCGCTGCATACTCTGATCTTTCCATCAATGACAAGCACACCTGCCTATAAACATACCCAACAATATCCCCCTTTGGCATTGATGGCAACCTTGAATGACTGTGCTAATTTGTTTGGACCTCCAACTGTAGCATCTAGTCCGGACCACTCCTTTTCTCTCCCTTTGACATAAATGTCAAAGAAAACATGCTCCCCCTGAGATGTTGCAGTATTTTTAGGAGGTATCAGATATTCAATCAATACAAAAACCCCCCTAATAGGATGGACTCTCTTAGGTGTGAGAGGGGATGACACCCAGCTTCTGTCGAAGATATTCAAATGGTGTCTTGGCTAGGGGTTTAGTAAAGATGACTGCAATTTGTTCTGTGGTTGGAATGTAATGGACCTTAACAACCTGATTGGTGACCTGCTCTCTCATAAAATGGTATTTTATGGGAATTTTCTTGGTCTTGGAGTGGAATACAGGATTCTTAGACACACTGATGGCACTAGTGTTATCACAATGAATTGGGATCAGTGCTGCATATTTTACCTCCAAGTCTACAAGTGTCTAAATCATCCATAATACCTGAGTGCAACAGGTAGTAGCAGCAATGTACTCTTCCTCTGTAGTTTATAAAGAAATGGAACCTTTCTTTTTACTAAGCCATGCTACTAATGAGTCACCCAGGAAGAATGCTCCTCCACTGGTGCTTTTTCTCTCATCAACACAGTTTTCCCAATCTGCATTTGAATAAGCAGTTAACTGGAAATTATGATTTTTGGGATACCATAGACCATAAGTCAATGTTTCTTTCAAATACCTAAATATCCTTTTGACAGATTGCAAATGACTTTATTTAGGTGTAGACTGATATCTTCCTACCATTCCAACAGCATGCATTATGTCTGGGCGAGATGTTGTGATGTACAGCAGGCTTCCTATCATTGACCTATATGAACTTTGATCAACATCAGGTGAGTCATCATCCTTTCTTAATTTGCATCTAGTAACCATAGGTGTACCCACAGGTTTAGAATCTTCCATTTGAAACCTTTTCAACATTTATCTTAGATATTTTTCTAGAGAAATGAACATCCCTTCAAACCTCTGAATAATTTGCAGACCAGGAAAAAATGACAGTTCACCTATCATAGACATTTCAAACTCAGACTCCATGGCAGAAGAAAACCATTGTACCAATGAATCCTTATTACATATGAAGATGATGGCATCTACATAAACCAACACAATGAGCAAATCATTACCCTCTGTTTTGATATATAGATTGTTGTCAATTGTTCCTCTCTTGAACCCTTTGTCTTTGAGATATGTATCAAGTCTGTGATACCAAGCACAAGGGGCTTGTTTTAACCCATATAAATCTTTCTTCAGCTTGCATACTAAGTCAGGGTTATCAGACAGTTCAAAACCCTATGGTTGTTCCATATAGACTTTTCATTTAAATCTCCATTTAGAAAAGTTGACTTGACATCCATTTGATAGACTTTAAACCTTTTATGACAAGCATAGGAAAGAAATATTTTGATAGCTTCTAATATTGCTACGGGCACAAAAGTTTCATCAAAATCCAATCCTTTTATTTGAGCATAGACTTTATAGACTAATCTTTCTTTGTTCCTGACAACTTGTCCCTGCTCATTCAACTTATTATTAAAGATCCATTTGGAACCAATGATATTTTTACCTTCGGGTCTATGAACCATCTCCCACGTATTGTTTTTCTCAATCTGATCAAGTTCATCATTCATTGCTTTAACCCAATGGTCATCTTTGCTAGCTTAATTAAAAATTTTGGGTTCCAACATGGATATGAAAGCTATATGTGATTGCTCGGTATTTTTTATTATTTTCCTCATGGTTTGTACACCTTTGTCTTTTTCACCAATTATCTGACTTGCAGGATGATTCTTTTGAGTGATTCTGGAGGAGGAATTTGAAGTTGCCTACTGATTTGAGTATGTCTGAGTATCTGTGTCTTCATCAGATTTAGAGTCTTTGTTTTTTTATTCTTGGACCTGTTCATCTTCAGTTTTAGTTTTGTCCTCTGTAGAATACTCATTATTGTACACATCTCTTGCTAGGATTCCTTCATCAACTTTTACGTCAATACAGTCAACCATTTTATGCAGCCTCTTATTATAGCATCTGTATCCTTTACTGTTTGTAGCATATCCTAAGAAGATACCTTCATCAGCCCTGTCATCATATTTTCCAAGGTTCTCATCATTATTCTTTATGTAACATTTACTCCCAAAGACTTTGAAGTGTTTGATTGAAGCAGGTCTCCCATACCACAGTTCATAAGGTGTCTTGTCACTTTGTGGTCTGAGGTGGGCTTTGTTAAGAACATGGACTGTTGTGTGTATTTCTTCTACCCAGTAGGTTTGACCAATGTTCTTCTCCTTCATCATTGACCTGGCCATTTGTTGCACTGTTCTGTTTTGCCTCTCAAATACTCCATTTTGTTATGGAGTTCTTGGGATTGTGTATTCTCTCTTGATCCCATGCTTATCATAGAATTCCTTGAAATCACTTGACATAAATTCTCCTCCTCTGTCTGATCTTACTTCCTTTAACCTCTTGCCTGTTTGATTCTCAGTTAAAGCCTTAAA
>ML776561.1:1014961-1029766 GCA_009831015.1 Picea engelmannii | reverse complement strand
ACCTGCACACCCGCAGGATCATGAACCCTCCATCTCACCCACTATCAGTTTGCCCATCTGCGAACCAATCTTCATTTCACCTACCTCATACAGAAACTCGCCAATGGGGCCCCCACCCTTCATCCATTTCCACCGACATTTTTTCCCTGCCTGGGGCACTCATTTTACACTGGGGCACCTGTTTCTGTATTTTGTACATCTTTCCCAAATTTATTCATTGACTCTTGTACGGAACCAATTGTTGGCATAGGGGCAGACCCAGGGTTCAATGCTTAACATCACACCAACAAAACCCCAACTACCGACCCTTTCAAAAGCACCTGCAAGGCAAGTGAAGTCTCACCCAAGGTAGAATCAGGGGGGTTTAAAGGACACAAGTGTCTGTAACCAGGCTAGGACACAGATTTGTGATAATAACACTTTGCAGGATATTTTGTTAACGCTTAGGAAGTGACATGCATTAGTTCATTAACCTTATTAACATCACAGAAAATATCTAAGGTAGATCGGTGCAGTAAAAATAAATGATTATATATCCTAATCAATTAGCATTCAGCTAGATCTAACCTTCATTTACCCTTATCACAAGTAAAGCACTTAAGCAATAACATATCTATCTATCATACATACTAATCAAAGCACTAAGAAGATTCATAACATAAATAACACAGTACAAAGTAACCCAAAGACACAAGATATACGTGGTTACCCTAGTGTGGGGATACGTCCACCAATCGCTTCTCTTCTTTATTATTCATCAATCTATTACATTTAGTTACTCATGTGCATTAAGTCACAAAGTCGAGCTTCGCATCGGACAGGAGATCTACGCACTGAGCACCAGATCCTCCTTCCAAAACTAGGTCAAGGCAGAGAGCCACTCTCTATCAAGCACAAATCCTTAACACACCTTCATTCCCTTGCACAAAGTAATTAAGACCACTTGCACTTAGCTCCAAAAGACTACTCAAAGTATCACTACTTCTACCACACATTATTCTTTTATTTATACTTTTACAAACCCTTACAATAGGGCCAAACATGGGAAAACCCCATGGGCCGACATCCCATAACCCATTACAAAACCCTAAAGAACCCCTTGTTGGGTCCATATAGCCCGCAAAATAAGTGAGACCCACAATCTTAGCTCTGCTTGGGTGCTCCTTCCTCGACCAATGTGTTGAAGTCCAAAAGTGGGCCAACTCTGACCAATGTTTCCTCAAAACTTTGTCGAAGGCCAATAAGCCCCCAACACTCACCTGTGACTCATCCCGAGTCACTCAGGTGTAGACAACGTTGCTTCAAAGGCCTCGATCTTACCTCGACTTGTTGCTTTTCCTCAGCCTCCTACTCAGGGAGCTCCTAGATCGCCTGCTCTGTAACATGCCCTTCTAGGCATTGTTCTGTTGTTACAACCACTTGGTCCAATTACAAGCCCTGTCCATAAATTTCCTCAAACACCTTATAGGCTTCATCCTGCATAGGTTGTACCTTCTGTGTCACTTCCATTACCCTACCCTGGAGGGAAGTGATCTGTTGTTGTATTGTATGTTTCTCCTGGGATCTCTTCATTCTTTCTACCACAGTGAGCATCTTCATCTATGCCTGCATGGAAAATGCCTACTATTGTGCCTCCTGTAACTGCGCTTCCAGCTTCCTTAGCTCTGGATCCTCAGCGAGGCATTCATATATTTGTGTGATTATATGTCTCGGTTGTTTTCATTCTGAGGTGAGGGTTCTTATCCTTATTAGTGTGCTCTTAGTGGTCTCCTCCCTCTAGTCACACACCTCCTGCGGGGTGCTTAGTATTGTTTGGGCCTTCAAGTCTATTATCTTGGTTTGAAGCTATTGGAGGGTCTCAACAAGATTCACTACTTGAGCCTCGATTGACTCTTGCTCCTCCTGTTCCAAGCTTGGCATAGAGTGGCATGCTTTACTCACTACTTCTCTTACCATGGCCCGCTTTGCGAGCAACTGTTCCTTTTCTCTCTGTAGCTGGGATTTTTCCTCTTGGGGCTTCGCCTGAAGCTCTGCTTTCTCACTTTCTTGGGTTGATACCTTATCATGTGTTGCTATTAATTGTTCTAGGACTTCATCTTTATCTCTTTTCAAGGCTTCTATAGCCTTCTCCTTCTCTTCCTAGACTCTTTGAAGTTGAGCTTTTGTTGCATCCGCCAGTCTTCTCAATTGGGTTGGTTCATCTCCCAATTCTACAGTCTACGATGAGGAAGACACTATGGGTACTACGTGGATCAACCAAATCGCTTGGTTTACTTCCTTTAGTTCCCTCTCGATTTTTCCATATAGTTCCTCATTGTTTTCTCCATATCTCTACAATATGTCCTCTAAAGCATCCTCCATAACTCCACGGACCAAACTGATATCATCCTCAATGAGCATGGCCTCTAACTGGGGCTTATTAGCATGCGTCTTCTTCCTAGCTAAAGGTTACTTCGGAGAAACCTTCCTCTTCTGTGGTGTGATTGTTCTAGTAGGTGGGTGTTCAGGTGGTGTAGCTTCGCATCCTCCTTTCTCTTATGTTTCGTCCCCTCCTCCTTTTCCTTCTTCTTTGTCTTCTTTTCCTCCTCTAAGTGATCCAGACCCTTTATCTTTAGAAGTGTTGTCCCCTTCATCAATCTCTATATCCTGGATTTCCTCCTACTTTTTCTTCTTCTTCATCTCGCTAGACTATCCGACATGCTCGACCCGAGTGACTATGGGGCTTCGTATGGTGTCAATGTCGAAGAGTTCTACATCAGTGATAGGTACAAGAAATTCCTCTGGCCACTCCTTTGTAATCTGATCCATGTCTTCATCTATTAGCTTGTAGTACGACTGTAACTCTTCCGGGTTCTGGTCTCGGCATGTAGTGATGTAGATGAAATGTGGATATGCATGAAACTTTGTTATTGGTCAGTATTGGTGCAGGGTGTGTGGTTTCATGCACGTAAATGATTCAATGGAAACCTTCAATTGTTCATAGTATGCATGAAACACGGCATTGGACTGCAACTGCTTCATCATGTCATTGGTGTACCACAAGGTTGAAAACCGAGTGACCAACGACTTCGATGGTTCGATTTCTGGGAAGGTGGATCCTTCAGTAATTTTCCAAGCAACAAATGTGATCAATATGATGAGCCAGCTATAGTGGAATTCATATCCCAAATCCTAAGCTTCGTGGAAATCCTTCTCCAACTCATTGACGAGGTAGTTCACCCAGTTCATCTGCATGCCCTCCACACATTTTCCTGTGAGGTCCACCACGAACCTGATGACCTGTGTGGGGCAGTTCTTCCTTACGATCTTGCCAGCTATGAGTTGGAAACTAAGGTGCATGGTGCCATTCTGTATAGAGGCTACCTTGTAACCTCACTTTCCTTTTTCAACTTCTCCATAAGCTTCCTTGATGAGCTATGCCAAGGAATGGTCTAAATCCTTCCTTGGATAAAATTGTTGAGGGTCAGGTCCCTTCAAACTCAAGCCTGTGATTTGGTGTATCAACATTAGATCCACAGTAATCCTTCTATCAAGCCACAGGTATCCGCCATGATATCATGAGAGGAGGATTTTAACACAATTGTTAACCTCCTGGTGCGGCCAAAATGGGGGATATTCATCACATTCAGCACAGTTGATTGTGCCAACTCCTTAATCCATGGTTGTGAGATGAGGCAAGGCTTATTTCTGGTTGTCTTCATGAGATAGTGATGTGGTGCCAACATGGTGTAGTTCTTTCGGTCTCCCAAGTTGAAGTCATTTTTCTTCAGTAGCAGGATCTTTCCTAACTGACTATCGACTACGCATATTCCTTTTGGAATGTATGTAGTGAACATAGTGTACTCGTAATCTCAAGGAATTTTTTCATGGTTAATATCGTCAACCAAAGGTGGGATATACTCGGGTAGGATTGATGGGATCTGCTTCGCATTAGCCAGGTCATTGCGGTGCTTACTTTGATTTTCAGTTTTGGAGTTGACATGACTAGAACGACGTCCAATCGAAGGGGAAGCCTGCAATCCCCTAGTTGATGACACCTGGACACCTTCAGATATCGGTCTGTCGGCCATTAACTTCTTAAGGACCTCCTCAATAGACTTCTCTAATTCACTTCGTTCGCCCGACATTCTAACTTTTAAATAGACAAGTCAGGATAGATGAATGGATAGGCAGGGTAGACAAATAGACGGTGAGGTCTATATTCAGATGACACAACTTGAAACTTGGACAATTCTCTGTTTAGCTCATTCAACCACAGGTGGCAAAAAGTGGTCCCGATGCAACGACTGAAGAGTTAAATAAGTGGGGCATCCTAACAGATTCTTCCAACGGCCAAGAATGCTTCCATCAATGTAAATATGTTCATTATGGTGCGGTCTCAACATCCAAAAGAATTCCATCAGCCCATAAATGCATTTTCTAACCGTTTCGGAGCATCATTCTAATGGTCGGGGTGCCTCCAACGGTCATATAACTTTGTCAGGATGAAGTCCCATTCTGCGTGGTTCTATTGTGTTAGTGAGGTTCAGATCATGCAAACCTGCCTCTTGCGAGGTTCCAATATGTGAAGTCTTTGATCTGGTCTCTGTAGCTTCCTGTGGCTTTTCCAACTTAGCCTTCTTTTTATTGTTCTTCCTTGCCTTCTCCCCTATGATATGTGTTTCTCTAACTGTTTCTGGAATCCTCTTTCCATTCTTATTCTTATTTTCTCCTAGTGCAATGGCTTCACACTGTTGATGTTCCCTCAAAGGTTCTAAAGTTAATATCCCTTTTCTCAATACTTCCAAGGTGGATATACTTCTTTCTTGCATAGATAGGTTATTCAATCCTTCTTTCATTCTTTCAACCTTGCCAACTAATTCTCTTGCCTTTTGTCCCTCTTGCATTGTTACTTTGTTCTATTGCTTCGACTTATCCTCTCGTTCTTCTATGAGTCGGTCTATTTTTCTAGCTATGAAATCTCTTAGTTCTTTCTTTTTCTTTTCTATAGCTTCTTCCTTTGCTTTCCTTCTAATCTGATCCTTCTCAATCCAAGGCTTACCTAAAAAAAGTGGGAAAGGGGCGTTGTCCCCAACAAATTTAATGACTTCAAATTCTTCTTCAGTCGATGTTCCATGAACAATAATAGGTATATTAGTAACTCTTCCACATAGGGTTATCATCTTTCCATTAAACAAGCTTATCCTTCCCAACGAAGGTATCACAGTAGGCTTTCCCAAAATTTTCCAAGTTTCTTATGTCATAATATTCACTTGTGTTTCTTCATCCAAGACATAGTTTATCTCGAAGTCTTCTATTCTTTCACTTATGTGTTCTTTTACATTCAAGATCTCTGGTAAACTGACATCTTTTTGAACATACATCATTTCTTTCAATTGTACTAATGTAATCTAAACTTCCTCTGGTTCTTTCTCTTTATCACTCTCTAATATGCCCTTAGTCTCTTGACTTCCTTCATAGTTTTCTTGTCTCATGTTCATCCCTTCAAATTTAGAAATCACCTTTGGACAATCCTCAACCTCATGACCAACAATATTACAACAAAGACAAATAGGAACTGCACCAGGGAATTCCTTAGTAAGATGTCTCGGTCTTCTGCAGTTATAGCACAATGTCAATCCTCTTTTTCTTTTAAATGTTCCCCAACTTCTTCTGCACTGAGCACTAGGATCATAGTGTGGGATCTGCAATCTACAAAAAACAATCCTAGGTTCGTGCATCCACTTATTAGTCCAAAAATTATTTCTATGCATAGGAATAACATATATTTCTTCATTTCTATTAAATTTACTCAGATCAACTCTTTGTTTCAACATTGCCCTAGCCTTCAGACTAGGACAGACTTTATTAAACATACTTAAACTCATGCTTTCGAAACAAAAATGTTCACTTATCTTACTCTTGTCAAAGCACAAAACTTTACCTCTTTTCGGATCTTACCTCTTTCTTCAGATCATATTTTTTTCTTAGCACAAAGCTTCGCAATTCAAGTAGAGTACTGCGCACTTCAGCAGCAGATCTACGCACAGAGCTTCTCTTTTTCTTTACTTCAGTTCCCAACAATCACAGTTTTAGGTCACGAAAATGGAACCATTTGTTGGCACAGGGGCAGAACTAGGGTTCAACGTTTAACAGCGCACCAACAAAACCTTGACTACCGACCCTTTCGGCAACACCTGCGAGGCAAGCGAAGTCTCACCTAAGGTAGAAGCAGGGGGGTTATAGGATGCAGGTGTCTGTAACTAGGTTGGGACACAGATCTATGATAATAACACTTCGCAGAGTATTTTGTTAATGCTTAGGAAGTGACATGCATTATTTCATTAACCTTATTAACATCGTAGAACATCTAAGGTAGGTCGACGCAGTAACAATAAATGGTTAGATATCCTGAGAACTTAGCACTAAGTTAGATCTAACCTTCATTTACCCTTATCACAAGTAAAGAACTTAAGAAATAACAGATATATCTATCATAAATACTAATCAAATCAATGAGAATATTCATAACATAAATAACACAGCACAAAGAAACCCAAAGACACAAGATATATGTGGTTCACCCCGGTGTGGGGATACGCCCACCAACCACTTCACTTTTTTATTATTTGGCAATATCTTACATTTAGTTAATCCTGTGCACTAAGCCAAAGAGTTGAGCTTCGCACCGGATAGGAGATCTGGGCACTGAGCACCAGATCCTCCTTCCAAAACTAGGTCAAGTCACAGAGCCACTCTCTATCAAGAACAAATCCTTAACACACCTTCATTTCCTTGCACAAATCCATTTGGACCACTTTCACTTAGCTCCAAAAGACTACTCAAAGTCTCACTAATTCTACCATGCATTCTTCTTTTATTTATACTTTTAAAAACCTTTACAATAGGGCCAAACATGGGAAAACCCCATGGGCCGACATCCCATAACCCATTACAAAAAACCTAAAGAACCCCTAGTTGGTTCCACATAGCCCGCAAAATAAGTGAGATCCGTGATCTTAGCTCCACCTGGGAACTCCTTCTTCAACCAATGTGTCGAACTCCAAAAGTGGGCCAACTCTGACCAATGTTTCCTCAAAACTTAGTTGAGGGCCAACATACCTGGAACACATGTTTGAGACTAGTTTCAAGACTAGCCAAAAACCTTATTTTCCATAGAGTGTATCTACGAAAATACAATGATCTGGAAGCTAGAATTTTTACCACAAGTACATTGGCATGTCTTCTGAACCTCCTCCAGTAATTTCTATATGAATCTTTCTAGAAAAAAAGTTATATAGAAAATGGTATGATGAACTTTAAATAACATACCTTAGAACACATCATCCCAAGACTTCATCCTCCCTTGGAATTTCACCCTTCTTTACTTCCTCTTCCCTCTAAAATTTTCCTCAGATCTCCTTGGTTACCTCAGATAAGAATCACTTACTCACATAGAATATATTCAATAGAATGTGTGTGTGAATGTACTTATGAGTGACTTCTTGAGGTGTATATATACCTTTTATAAGTAACCTATTTCCTTAACTTTAGGGTTTCTTTAACTTTATTATTATGACCACTTTACCCTTTCATTAATGGCTTGCAAACAATTAGGGGCTTCCTAACCCATATGTTAACCAATTAGGGGCTTCTTAACCCATATTTTGGGCTTCCAACTACATGACCTCATAACTCCTCAACAGTGAGGAACCGCATGGTGTACCACCTATCACTGGAAATGGAATGACAAAGACTATGCATATATAAGTGTCTTACATGCATTTAAATTGTCCTTCATGTCCATATTCCTCAACCAACTTTGGTTTCTGTAACCACACCTCTGGGGCATACTGTAACCACACCTCTAGGGCTTCATGTAGACTTCATCAAATGCACCTATCACATATGTTGATATCAACCACTCCATCAATAATAATTAAATCACCATCAATATCAACCACACTTCTAGGGCGTCTAAACTTCTCCAAGGGTTGACATCAATGACAACCAACTATCCATACCAAATATCCAACAAATTTATGCTAATTTCAAGTTAACATACCTATAAAAACTCTGGTTTGTAGACTATCTTGTTGGCCAACCTTTCTCTTGAGGTATATCAGAAATTGCAACCCCTCTAAATCTAAAATTTTGGTCTATAATGGCTTGATATGTCTTCTCTGTGATGCCATAGGTTTGACCAAATTCCAATGTGCCAAGTGAAAGTTATGGTAACTTTCCCTAAACTTGTTGTTTTTTTCCTCTTCATGAGAGTGAACTTGTACAACTTGCCACGTGTCCAATTTTTCATATTTTCTTATAAAATTTGGACCTAAAATATTATGATTTGTCTTCTTCCAATGGAACTAGTGGCACTCAATTTGGCCTTTTCTAGCTTTAAATAAAATTATCTTACCAAGAGCACATGTTTAAGACTAGTTTTATAACTAGTTAAAAACCATAATTTCCACAGCTTATATTTCCAAAAGTATAGTGAACCAAAACCTAGAATTTTATAGGTACTTCACTATGCCTCCTCAAGCTCCCAAAAATTTTGTTATCTGAAACTTCCTGGAAAAACTTTATAGTGAAAATACAAAGATGACTCGTTTAAAAGAGCCAAACCCAAGGGTCGTATGCTCTGAAACCAAATTTTATGCACCAAACACCCAAATAGTATAAATATAGAAAGATAAGTAACTCCATGCATTAAGAATGGGAGAGAAGAGTGAATGAGAAGCCTCTTCGAGGGGGAAACCTCCTTTTACAATATAACTAATGCATAAAATAAGATGATCTTTAAAACTAGGTATCCTTGGTATATATACGAGACAAATGGTACAATTACAATTAAAGGGTCTAGCCAACCTTTAAAGGGCATAATCAACCCATAAGGACAACACTAATATAACAATAGAGATGTAATAACTCAATATCTATGGTTTAACATGGCTTCTCCTCTTTTCGCTTATTTTTCTCAATTACATTAAAGAAGGAACGTCTCATGCTTATTTTTAAATAAACAATTTCTTTCTCTCATTTTTTAAAATGTTTTATTTTCATGCATTTACAGTCCCCATGTTTCCATCGATGGTACAATGTTATTACGGGAGTGAACACTAGTCAAAATGGAATGGGACCTTCATGATATCAACCCTATCTCCCACCTCATCCATAGCCTCAATCCTTGCATGTGTCAATCTTCATTGAACCTGAGCCAATAGCCCATTGTTTTCATATGGATCTCGTTCGGATCAATAACATATATACATTGGTCATCCTTCATTGGTACATTACAATATTCAAGTAAAAGTCTAAGTTTTTTGGACTTAGATAGATAATCTTTAATGCAAGAGAAATCACTAGGATTTAAATAAATCAATTGTTTTTCAAGATCGTGGGCTCAAATCTCATTGTGTTTACCCAATACGGTTTCCAACTTTTTTCAAGTGTCATTTGGTTTCTCAACTCCTTAAAGGTGAAATCATAAACCATTAGAAATGGAAATTTCAATTAATCCACATGTTTCTTCATTTTTATTATCCCATTTGGATTTCTTTGAGGCATTAGGGGGCAGTTTCATTTTCGAAGGTAATTTGGTAAAATTCTTTACTTCGTAGTACACCCTCGGTATCAGATTTCCATGAGAACTAGATTGAACTAGTAAGAAAAATATCACTTGGACTAGCCATATTAAAATATGTAGGTAATATGACTTCAAAAACATAAACTAATTAATTGGATGGAAATCTCTCAAAAAATAACCAATTTAAAAAAATGGGCACTGAAAATGAACTATGGATGTCAAAGTTATGCCCTTTTTAAGAAAGATATAAAAGATAACCAAAGTGTCATGTGGAAAGTAGAGGTTAGCCCATGTGGTGATGGGTGCACAATGAGGTTCATGAGTAAAAAAAAATTTATCTTCATTTTCTAAGTTTTTGTATAAGTTACTTTTACATGAAGTGGCCCAATTTTACACATAAGTTACTTTTACATGAATTGGCCCACTTTTATAACATAAGAGAGAATCACTTTTACAATGAAGTTAAAGTTGGACTTTAAAAAAGTATATTAAAGTTATTTATAGTGATTCACTTTTATAATTTAAGTGAAATGCACTTTACAATAAAGTTGTGTGATAATTTAAAGTTGCATGAACTTTTTCAAAAAAAACTTGATAAAAAAAAATTGAACTCGAAACCTCTTATTTTGTAAAGTAATTTTCAACCAAGTGAGCTAATGCAAAATATTTAATATATTTTTTTTTTTAATAGAAGCCAAACAGAATTTATACTAAAAGAATTTGTGCCAAGGAAAACAACAGTAAAAACAATGTACAAAAAGAGGCTCACAGCTTGATAATATTTATAAAACTAAATTGACAGAATATATAAGTCTTTCCATACTATTACCATGTTCTTCTAGGCTTATCACATCTTTGTAAAACTGACCTAAAGACCACAAAATTGTGTAGCACATGAAACTAGTTAGAGGAGGTTGAATCCTAAAATTCTAGAGCTCTGGACTGGTGCAGGGGGGCTTCTTTAGTATCCATGGGATAAATTCCATGATCATTGATACCATAACAATGAAAATGTTGCCACCTCGAGGAAGGATTCTACTCTAGAAGAAGGACGCAGAGTCTGAGTGTTGGGGGTGGTCCCGGGACTTTAACTATTGAATATCCAATTCCATGTCATCCATCTGTCGAGTCAATGCGTCCAAGCCAAGATCAAAATCTCAAAATTTAGATCAAGAAAAATTAGCCAAAGCTAGCTTGAAATCCCAAACTTTATTTGAAAGTTGACATATGGAAGAATTATTATCATGAGAAACTTCCTCATGACATTGGAGGACCTTTTTAAAATCACTCCAAGACGGTTCCATTGCTTCATTCTACAACCAAGAAAATTGATTCTTTCAACCCCCAGAGTAACCAAATTCAAACCCCCAGATAACAGTGAAAAACAAACCACGATGAAAAGGAGTCACATATAACATAATACAATTGCTACCAATGCCAATAAACAGATGACAAAAGGCCAGAAGGAACCTGAGATGAGATAAAAACTCTGAAAACTAAGGAGAGGAATCACCAAAAATTGCCCACGCCAAAGCTAGCAAACTCGACAAAGAGATCCCCCTTGAAGAAACATTTGAGAAAAACTAGTAACCCCTCATAGATCCATTAAGGAAAATCCTCCTAAGAAGCAACAATGAATCCATTTCTCAAGCCATCACATTGTCTAAAAAAACAAAGAAGCTCGTAGAAAATGAATGCTTGCACACATGATTTTAATCCTCGAATGTGTGAGGGGGGGGACACATATCCCAAGGCAATGTATCATACCACCTCTTTGATCACAAAAAAAATAAGAGGGGAGCATTAAACTATGGAATATGTTTAACCCCCCTTCCTCCATTTATATTGATATCACCTTTATCCATCCTAGAGCCAATTTTAGCCCAATGCTCAATAAGAGGGTTTAGATCTCTTCTTATGTGGCAGATCTTGAACTCGACAAAGATTGCACCAAGGGATAATATATGATACATTATGTTATTTAAAATATTGCTACCAACTTGACTTCTTTTAACAATCGCTCGAACAACCATCATGGAGTCTCTGAAGGAAGCTATTTTGGTGATGTTCCTTTCTTTTTATATACTCAATCCTTCAAGTAATGTGTGAGCTTCAATGATTCTTTTGAAGTCGTCCCTAACCCCCACGCATAATAGATTATGATATTTCCTTTGGGATCAAAGAGACTCCCACCCGCACCTACCACCCCAATATTTTTATGATAAGCTCCATCAAAAACTAGAGAATGGACATCATGCTTCTTCAACCACTCTTTGAAATACACCATCGATTTTATGATGACCCATTTCTAGTTCTTGACTTTTAGATGTCATGTGTTGTGTATTCATGGATACTACTTCTTTAGTCTCAAGTGTGTCCATAGTTTTTCTTCTGACGCGAAGTGTATCCATAACCATAGATTCTTTGATGCTAGGGGAATCACTTTTCTAGTTTAGGAAAGAGCAATAGAGGAATGGAAGAAAAGGTTCACCCAAAAGACTTCATATGACTCCAAGTGATTATCTTGTTGAAGTGAGCAAAGGTGCATGTACTCAACACATAAGGAAATGACCTTGATTTTTGTCTGATGAGGGGTTATTGTTGATTAAGGTTGGTTGTCATTGATGTCAACCCTTGAAGAAAGACCCGTAGCACAAAGGTTTGGGTAACGGACCCAATATTTTTTGATGTAAATATGACTCATTATTGTTTTTTCATTGTTGATAAGAAGTAAATAAGGATGAACTCCAAAGGGGTCCCCTTATGGTGAAAGCCCTCATAGGAAGACGCTTTATGGAGTAAGAGAACCCATGCTTAATTGTGGAATAATGAGATGAAGGACAGTGAATTTGTTAGGGAAAATATCATATATGGATAGTGTTTTTCATGCCATTTCCAGTGGTATATGGAACTTCACATAACTCCTCACGGTTAGAGAGTTATGGCCATGAGAAGTTGGAGACCCCAGGTTTGGGTAATGGACCCAAGTTTGTTTGATGGGTTATGGTATGATTTATGATATATTTTCAGATAATACTATTCTATATTGATATTACATGTCATGCAATTTCTGGTGGTATGTGGAACGTCACATAACTCCTCACGGTTTGAGATTTATGGCCTTACGAAGTTGGAGGACCCTCATATGTCATCTAGAAGCCCCAAAAGGTCAAAGTAGTCAAAGTGGTTTAAGAGATTTTAAAAGGTAAATAATAAAGTGAAGTGATGATTGTATTATAATTTAAAGTGAATACAAAATAAATTATTTGAATAATAAATTTAATGGAGAAATTAGAAGTGGACCTAACCCTAAAATAAGGAAAGTGGGCCAAGTGACCTAAAAGATGTTTTTAAGGAATCTACTTGGAGAGTATAAATAAGAGGCAAGGCTCTCTCATTTGAATTACGCTTGAGAATATTGAATATCTATATGTGTCTGAGGTAAACAAGGATATCTAAACCGGAATTCTGAGTGAAGGTGAAGAAAAGAAGGCCGAAATGCAAGGAAGGATAAATTATTTTGATGGTGCTTTCTAAGGTATGTTATTTACAGGTCATCTCACCATTTCACTATAACTTTTTTTCTATAATGATTCAGACCATGAAATTTCTATGAAAGTGAGAAAACATATCCAAGTATCTGTGAAAAAAAATTCAGCTGGTGGGTCATTGTAGTTTTGGAGTTACAGTCCGTGGAAAATAGGGTTTATGGCCAGTCCTGAAACTAGTCAAAATCAGGTGTTTCGGGTAACAATGTCATAACTTCTTCATAACAGATCAAACTTAAGTGAGACCAAATGTGTTGGTTAGGTTACAGTCTGTAGTATGTTGTGTAATAGTTGCAAATAATTTCATCAAAAAAAAATTGCGGGGAACGCTCTACAAGGTCGCTCTCTAGAATAAGCCAGAATTCAACAAGGTATGCCATTTTTGCTATAACTCCTTTTCTGAGAGGTTCCAAGTAGTGACACTTGGATAAATTGCATTAAACACATTGAAGAACATTTTCTATCAGTTTCAGATATTTATACATTACAGGTTCAAAGTTATGATTACTTCAAGTTGGGGTTGTTGACTAATCCAAAACTAGGCATGTGATACTAAAGAAAAGTTTGATGAAAATGCTAGTCTCTTGTTTTTAAAGTTAAGGAAGGTTTGCAGGAATGTGATCATATACACTAGGTCTATTATAGAGCTACAAATCATATTTGAATGATGAAATTGATGAGGGATTTTGGTTGTGGTACATATTGAGTACATGGTCGAGACAAGTAGTTGATGAGTTGGCGCACATACATGAGGTGTATAGTTGATGATGTTGGTACATATTGATGAGTCATAGTTGATGAGTAGTTGACACATGATTGGTACATACTTGGCACATGGTTGGATGCACTTGTTTATGGTACAATTTGATTACAGGTTGGTGCATGGTTGATGCACTTATTTATGGTATAGGTTGATTATAGGTTGAGGTACAGGTTGATGCATGGTTGATGCATGGTTCAAATTTATTGGTACAGGTTTACAGTGGTATATCTCACAGTGATAGTGTGACAGTGGTTCCATCATTCTACTTCTACTTCAGGGTGGCAGGACGGGGCAAGGACAAGTGGTTGTAGCCACCTTCCAGTTGTAGCCGGAGAACATAGGGGGTTGTAGCCTCCTTCTGGTTGTAGCTAGAGAATTGGGGAGTTGGATATTCCCTCAGGTTGTAGCCTCAGAAACTAGTGGGTTGGAGCCTCCTTCCAATTGTAGTTGGAAAACAAAGGAAGTTTGTGCTTCCAATGAATGTAATCCTTCAAGACATATAAGAAAAAGCATTATGTGGTTTTCTCCCGATTTGGGTTTCCACGTAAAACACCGGTGTATTGTGTATGTGTATGATTGTTCATTTGTTCATTGCTTATTTACTCTGTAGTTATTGGATGATAATGTTTTATTGATATAACACTTGGATTATATGGTTAAAAAGGGATTAAATTGCTCTATTATTTATTAACCCCCCCTCTCAGTAATCCAACAACTGGTATCAGAGAAAGGTTCCTTCAGGAAACAGTTTAACCACTGAAAGGAGATCGTGGATTATTCTGGGAATGGAGTACCAATGTTTAATGGTCAGAATGGTTTTAAGTATGAGATTTGGAGCAGAAGGACGGAAGTATTTTTACAGGCACAGGGACATTATATTTGGCTATCAGTTGTTATAGGATATGATAGTTCAAAAAGGGAAAAGA